>JAXQGN010000455.1:0-24105 GCA_037039805.1 Irpex sp. M6601 | reverse complement strand
GCGTGCCCCGCGGGGCACGCCGAGCTCGGCAGGACCCCAGAACCGCGGCGGGGCGTCGGTCGTCGCAGAGAACGGTGAGCGAGGGCCAACGTTTGGCACGGAACGTCGCGTAGCCGCGTCGAACGGGCGTCTGATATGCAGATGGATACTTTTACGCACGTAATCTATACTTTGATGGGACGACTAGCAAAAACCCGTGCGCTGCACGGGTGTTTAGATTATTTCATGACGTTCCAAGTTCAGTGTTCGATGCGAAGAGCTCGAGACAACTTGAGAGTGCTTCAGCTTCGATGTGACGGTCACAGAGCGCGCCCATCCCTGCTGGCCTCCGCGCCTTCGGCGCTCCGGCCAGCAGTGACAGGCGCGCCCCCTGTTTGATCATGAAGCAGAATCCGACTTTACGCTGCAGAAGTGGACCACATATACATAGCTGGAAGCGAAGCATGAGCCTGCCCGCGAGAGACTTGAAGGAAAAACACAGGAAGTGAGCTCGAAAGTTCGAGCAGGGCGTGACGTCACGTTCGGGAAAACATAGCAGTGACAGCCAATGATACGACGCGCTAGGAAAGCTACCCACCAATAGAAAGTTGTGTTTGTCTCAGCCAATCGCGACGCGCAGAACGCGGTGGAGCGACCGCGACCCTCTTTATATTAAAGAGGATAGGCGGGTGCGGGCGCGTTTGTTTATCGATGCGTGCCCCAGCAGCGACAGAAATCGAGTTTGTGCATGGGGCACGCTGACCACTGGGCTGCCAGCCAAAATTAGCGTGCCCCAGGTAAAAATAAGGCCATTGATCTCGTCTGGGGCACGCCCGATATACATCTGCCATCAAACGCCTCGCCTACACTCGCTTCGCCGCGCCCGCGGGAAGATGGGCAACATCCCGCGTTTTCCTGTCTCTGGACCACTTCTATTTATTATTCAGTGTCCCCATATTGTACATTCAAGCTCAAATGAATATTTGGTAATATATTGAACACTCTATAAGCTACTGACGACGTACACGGCGCGTTCGTAGTGTACATGAGTGATAACTGCCTAAAAAGGCAGTTGAAATACAAAACTCCGAATTTCAAGTCATAGCGCAACGCACCTGGAAAAATCGTCCAAAACTTTATATACACACTATAAAGAGCACATAGATATATCATGTATACAAATTCCGTGTGTTCTCTCAAGGGGGAGCCACCAGGTGCACCTCGCATGCTCAGCACATGACTTGTCCGCTTTG
This sequence comes from Irpex sp. M6601, assembly GCA_037039805.1. NCBI lineage: Eukaryota > Fungi > Basidiomycota > Agaricomycetes > Polyporales > Irpicaceae > Irpex > Irpex sp. M6601. The sequence goes on along the minus strand of JAXQGN010000455.1, from coordinate 22,873 downwards.
GTAACTGTTCGGGGTCCGTCCACTAACAAGCGCCCGCGCGTGCCCCAGATCGTTTTAAACATAGCATTATGCCCTTCAAGCTTTACACGTACGGTTGGACCATGTAAGTTAAATTTTCAGATTCTATCCATATTCTATGAGTAGGTACGCTGGATCCCATCCGTAAGCCCTGTGTGACTGCTTGTCACTTGATAATTACAAAGCTGCAGCCTAGTAAACTGCGGTAGAAGCAGCAGCAGCTCTGATATTCTCCAAAAACACAACATCCTCAGCAGAAATTCCATGTTCAAATTGCTTGAGCGTCGGAGTAGCTTCTAAGAAGCGTTCGCGGATAATTTCGGCATGCTTAGCACTGCGGGGCTTGACAGTGCATCGGAAAGGGTTTGGTGAGCTCGCCAATGCCTGGATGATAGGTTAGAGGAGATGGTGAGAGGCTTAAAACAAGGCATCGACGCACCTGCGCGAAGTTCCATATGTCGGGTACAACTTCTTTGCCTGACCTATCCTTGGCAGGCGAGAATTCGAATGCCCAAAGGAGATTCATGGCATTGATAGCCTGTCGTAGAAATTTTGTGATGAGTGGTTCACATGCTTTGCATTACGAGACTCCTTACCACAGAGTAGTTTGCAACGTGCATTCCTGCACATACGCGCTGGATTGGAAGTAGAGTGTATCAGGCATAGGTACCGGCGTATACAGCGGGCTACGTACTCTTCCACCACCGAATGTCAAGTCGTTACGCTGGCCGATGTCATTCTCGTGCTCTTTCTTCGTTCCTACATCTGATTCCATATACCTGTCAGGTTTGAACATTTCGGGGTCCTCGTAGACCTCAGGGTCGTGCAAGATACCCCCTAACATAACACAGGGTCGTGAGTATTCAGTACTTGCGTAGTTCTCAGTGTAAATATACGTACAAATATTTGCAATGATAGTTGAACCCTCAGGGATCTTGTATCCTCGGTACTGCAATTTCGAATGAGCAAAGCGTTCGCATTGACAGCGCTCTCAGGGCTTACCGATAGGTCCGCAGTTGCCGCACGAGGGATCAGCGGTGCCACCGGTCTAAAGCGATGAACCTCCTTGACCAATGCACGAATGTAGGGAAGGTCTTGTAGGTCTTCCCATTCAGGGGCTCGATCGCTACCAACTACTCGATCAAGCTCTTCCTGCGCTTTCTTCTGTGCATCGGGAAACGCTGTCACAGCAAGGACCATAGTGTTGGTGAACGACGACGTGGTGTCCGAGCCACCTTCAATCAACGCGCCTCCGAGATATCTAAAGTTCGAATGTCAACAAACCGAGGCCTGGATTAGAACTTAGATCTTACCCAACCATCTCTCTATCCAATCCCCATTCATCGGCGCGCTTGATTATGGTCTCCATGAAGCACCCGTTTTCGGCGCTCCGCTTCTCTGTCTCCTCGAGAAGACCAAAGTACAGCTCGCGCTGTAAACCTCTGACTTGCCGGCAGACCTGCTTCCACTTCGCGAGCATCTCGGGGACGTACTTCAGCCATGGGATCTGATCAACCGGTGGGAAAGATCCAGGGAAGAGGAGGTATTCCCAGATGTGTTGTACATGGTAGAAGGCCGTAACCTCCTTCGTAGAAAAACGCGGAGCGCGCTTGCCGAAGACAATGGAAAGGATGAGCGAGGATGAAAATCGACGAACGGCGTCAAAGTGGTCCTGACAGTGTTTGTGAGTGGCAAGTTAAAATGGAATATGCATTGCCTCGGTGACTCACCTCCGGAGACCTGAGAATGTCATACATGAGTTGTGCACTCTCAGCATCTTGCATAGGGCGATGATTCATCGACGCTTGCGGTGTTAGTATCTCGTGAGCACCGCGACGGAGCGAGCGCCATTTCTCGCCGTAACGAGCTCTACCATATCCTCATCAGATATCAGATATTCGTGCATGAGGAGTTACGACTGCCTCACAGAAACATGTTAAGTCCACCACTGGTAACCGTGTCGGCAAAGTGGTTCGGAGGCCTATCGGCTGTAACACCAGAGTTTTTGTCTATGATCTCTCTGAACGCCGCCGCGGACGAGATGACAATGACATTCTTCGAGCCCACTTTGAGGCTGTAAATGTCACCATATTCGCGAGCCCATTCCGAGAATCTGCAGGCGTATCAGAGTTGACCACCTGTCTGATCATTGAGGGCGGAAGACATACCTAAAATGTGCAAAAAAGCGAGGGAAGATATGAACGTTTCCTAAGAGAGGAAGAGTAGGTGGACCGGGAGGAAGGTAGCCTTCTCTCTTGCCAACGTGATAAACACGATGAGCAATGTACAAGAAGGTCAGTGCAGCCAGAAGAAACGTGAGGGAGATCATGGGTGGTATAAGTCGGGTATGAAGATGCGAGTATTGCTGCTCCCTCTATCCCTCCAGTACATCGACTTTATACCTAAAAATTGTCGCCAGATACGAGCGTCGATGTATTTCATGGCCCAACCGTTATGGCATGGACTCGAGTTGTAGGTGTATTGAATCCACAGGAGTGAATTTCAGGACATACATCTGCCAAATGTCGCGGTTATTCATCATACTAGGCGACTAAAAACAAGTATACTACGCACTGATTTTAGATTCGGCCCGTCGATTTTCCGACAGTCTAAGCAGTCGATCTGATACCATAGGCGGTGCATAATATCACCAGCGCTGCTGTTTACAGCTTGTGGTAATCAGAGCTCTACATGTCATATCTGTAATTGGTGGGGTGAGAGAGCTCGTTAGCGTGAATATGTGGCGGATCGGTGCAGGCGTGACGCGTGAGGTACCATTGTTCTAACTTTCGACGATTTTAGCGAGTTCTATTCGTAATTATATGATATGTACGACAGTGGCTGTGTCCAGTGAGTTGAAGTTGTGTAGCTCGCGCGGTGGGCTTGCAGGTCTCCAGGCGCTTCTGTGCAGCATATGAGCGAGTATCAAGGAACATATATGAAATCTGTATATGACATCAGTCTCATTGACTGATTCTATGGTTGTGTTACGGCTTACCAGAATAAGAAGTATAGCGTTAATGCCCAGCGTGGTATGTACCACATGTTGCCCTGGGAGAAGGGGGAACCGAGCAAGAACAGACATAACGAGGCGAGTCTAGAACATCGCCTCGTATACTCTCTCCTGAATACCCCGAGAACGCAATCAAAAAGTCAGCACATAGACGTACTCGCATACAAGTAATGCATACCTTCTTAATAAGGGATGAAAAGGATTGAAAAGGTCGTATCATCCCTCAACTATAGCACGTGTAAGCGTTATGACAGGCCGCAGGATCAGACAGCAAGACAAGTGAAAATAGCTCAGATAGACTTGGCGAGCCGCAAAAAAAAGCCAGACATCGGTGACTTCCACGGAGATCAAACTTCTGCAGGCGGATTGGTGCTACCGCCGTGGGCAGAAATGACGGATAGCCCGACACCAATAGTATCACCGGGGCTGTTATGGCCTGTGTACTCTGGCATGGCATGGAGCATCTGTCTGAATCACTCTTGTGCAGAGGACCAGCAGAAGTAGCATTCTATGAGGCATATATATTCACTAATCCGGCAATTTTACTCAGATAAGGTGCGGCTTCGCACCTTTGAGAATCATGAGCCCATAAAATTGCGGTGGTCCATTAAAGGCAGCCCTTGGTTGCCCGCGTGCAACTTAATACCGCAAAGCAGAAGGGGTCTACTTCCATTAGTCCTCGAGACGCTTCATCTCTCCTACGAAAACGAAGTAGTCAGTGACGCACAAGACGCATGAATGAGCTTACTCGTCGTCGTCAATCGCACCAGAGTTACCAATCAGAATGTCGTGATGAAAGCTGAAAGCTGAAGGATGAGAAGTCTTCTATGCGGGGCGCACAAAGTGACCTTCTTCGTTTCTTGAGAAACCTTCGTATCACTGAGGGTGAGTTTTGCCGTAACATGAAACTTTGCTCTCAGTCCCAGTACTCTGCACTAAACATAAGGATGGAGCCCGAGAAGTATCACTTTGGGGCGACTGAGGAACATACTGGAAGATGCTCAGGTACCTGACTCCGGGAAGACGGCGACGTGGCGTTCGAAGTATCGAAGACTTTTGACCGGTCCTCATAACGTTGAACGGCCATGTGCTTCTCACGCCGGAGAGTGCATTGCGTAACACCCGCGTGCGCTGATTTGTCTAGGCAAGCAGGCGCAGGAAGCTTCTATCTTCTGCGTGACCGCAATAATTACACTCTGGAGAAGCCTGTCGTGAGACCCATGTCAGCAGCAAAAACCGGCACACGACCTGAAACTACTGACTCAACATCACTCTTCGGTCCGAATTTTTGAGTCGACTAAACCCATGAGACCTATAAAGCAAGGGAAAGAAGCCACGTACAAAATCTGGGCCAAACAAGCGTTCGCCACCAGGGAATTGCCGAACTGTTCCCGGAAGTTGACAAGCGCCGTTATCACTGGTCGAGGTGTATCTGGAATGAAGTGCAAAGGATGAGTATCGATGAGTACCGATGAGTATCTATCCCAGCGATTGCTTACTGTGGACGCATTTCTCTCGTGAGCCAATGCAAACCCGCCACCGTCGCTGCTGTAGACCGCTTTCTCGGATTCCCGATATAGCGCCGGCGGCGGGATTTATAAGCGGTTACGGATGGGCGCTAATCCTGAAAACATTGCAGGAAAAGGCAGTTGTGTCGATTTCGCGTAGACATTCGCCGTTCGACGAGAGATCTACAAATGCATCAGTCAGCAATCTATGTTTCACGACGGGACTCGCCAGTCGTTGCTCACATTCATGCAGCCACACATCCCACGGGTTCGACAGTATAAATATCCCCAGCCTGTCATGCAGAGTTGTTTAACAAAACACAACAAATCTAGACAACGAGCTCACTCACAGAAATGACGGAGAACGCAGCTCTCTTCCAGCCATACCAAATCGGCGATCTCCTCCTCCAGCATCGCATAGTCATGGCCCCTCTGACTCGCATGCGAGCGAACGAGAAAGGCGAACTTGGGGAAATGTCGGTCGAGTACTACTCCCAACGGGCTTCCGCACCTGGCACTTTGATAATCGCGGAGGCCACATTGATCGCGGCGAAAGCGGCGGGGTACCCCTACATGCCTGGTATATGGAGTGAAGAGCATATTGCAGGATTAAAGAAGGCAAGTAGACGACTGTAGAGACTTCCAAGTGCATACTAACGCAAGTCATCGCAGATCGTCGACGCCGTCCATGCTAAAGGAAGCTTCATCTTCGCGCAACTTGCCGCGCTCGGGCGTGCGTCCACCCCTGAAGGTCTTGCCGCGTCGGACCCCAGCTTCCCGTACATCGGTGCAGGTGATATTCCTCTCGAAGGCAGGAGCGAGTCACCGCGCCCCCTAACAACTGAAGAAATTAAGGAGTACGTCGAGCTCTATGTCACTGCGGCAAAGAACGCGGTAGAGAAGGCCGGATTCGATGGAGTGGAGATCCATGGCGCCAACGGGTGCCTCGTCGACCAGTTCTTGCAAACGAACGCGAACAACCGCACAGACCAGTACGGCGGGTCTATCGAGAACCGACTGCGTTTCCCTTTGGAGGTGATAGAGGCCGTCGTAAAGGCTGTGGGCGTGAAGAAGGTGGGATTCAGAATCAGTCCGTGGTCACAGTTCCAAGGTAAGCATAGATACCGACTTGCAACTGTTCGTGTCTCTGAGCAGAGAAATTTAGGCATGCGTATGCCCGAACCACTCCCCACATTCAAAGCATTAACCGTCCAGTTGCAAGAGCGTCATCCTGACTTTGCGTACTTGCACGTTATTGAGCCACGAATCGCTGCTGACCAGGACCAAGACGCGATTGACGGAGAAGCCGAAAGTAACGACGAGATCCGGGAAGCGTGGGGCCCTAAGCCATACATAGCAGCCGGAGGGTACAACCTCGAGACAGCCATCTCCACCGTCGAGAAGAAGGGCGGTCTAATCGCGTTCGGACGCCATTTCATCGCAAACGTGAGTGGCAAACTTCGTTGGTGGGCTGCTGTCCGTGCTCGTTGACTGATTCTGTGGTTTTGCGATAGCCTGACCTGGTTACTCGCCTGCGTAACGGTTTGCCATTGAACAAGTATGACAGGTCAACCTTCTACATTCCGGGATCTGCGAAGGGATATACCGACTATCCGTTCTTTGACAATGTGTCTGTATCTGCATGATAGATCATAGGTTAGATGCGTTTGCAGATAATAGATTCCCAGTCTATGCCACAATCACACCGACGGATTTGAGCGCTGTGCAGAGTGTTTGCAATTTGTATGCCCAACAACACTTGGTCCCGCGTCACATGCCCATCCTTGAACACGTCCATCCATGTTTTCGTAAAAATATATCATGTATAAGTGAGATACCTAGGAGCGTGTTAGCGTTTTGTGAGATATCTTTGGGTATCATTGTATAAGTCCAACGCACCAGAAAAGACAACACACAGCTGGCAAATGAAGGAACGAAGAAGTCACATCAGGTCAAGTGATTCACACAGCGATACCATCTGGTTGAATCTCCATCGACGTATCCGCAAGTTCGGAAGCCTCTCGAGCGGCCTTACGAGCAGCTGCAACAGCACGCAACTCTTCGATCTCCGCTTTAAGCTTTGTCTAGGACGAGGTATAAGTTGACAGAATCACACCAACATACTAGAACCTACGATATCAGTGTCCAAATCCTCAGTCTTGAATATTGAGTATGCAGGTTTTACCTCCGGCTGGTCGAGATGTTTGCCTAGTACGGATTTAGGACACAGCAAGGTCAATATTGAAGGACGACGTACCGAAGGCTGCTTGGTTAAACACGGAAGACATGAATTCATGGTTTCGTCGGTACCGTGCCAGCGCAAGGTTTCGTACGGAGATTATCTCGGACTCGTCTATGGAAGAAGACGGAACGTTAGGCGTGTCCTCTTTGAGATAGATATCACGCACCAGCAGAATCATCTTCGTCCGCTCGAGATTGAGGTGCAGGACGCTATAAGCAGTCAGCGAGATCACTAGAGTGACAATTTTGATACATACACCGGCCATACTGCCACTTCTCTCCCGCTCCGCCCTATTTCGCCTTTCCAGAGCCTCCATGGCATTGTTACGTTGTGCCAACATCGCTTGAGGGTCACCGAAGCCAATGGGGGGCATCCCTCTATCAGGTCCAGGCATTGGTCCGGGAGCAGCACCATTTTGGTGTACCTTTTGGCCTTGCCGTGGGCCAATAACGTATACGGCTGGCTCGTTCATAGGTCGAAGAGGGTAAGAGCGGATGGGTTGGTTTAGTGACGGTACAATGGCTTCATCAAAGTATTAGTATACAGCAATGCAGTAGTCAGAAGTGGAATGACGCACGAATGGATTGCCCTCTTGAGTAGTGAATCAGAACTAGTTGGGGGTGACCGCCTTTAATCATACGGTAGCGCCTCCGTATACGAGAGGCGGAACTGTCGTGTCCTGGAATGAAACCAAACTTGATTTCAGATACTTCAAGCTCCTATGCAGATTATATGTCAGTAACATGTAGGGTATAGTTTAGAGTCGCGTACTCGGGTGGACCCAACAGGGATAGTGTACCTCTGCTCCTGGTCTTGGTATCGTATGCCGTCCAATGGGAACGGCATTTGATTAGGTACAAATATAAGGAACACCTGACCATCTAATTCTGTAAGCATATTGCAAAGACGTTTGACCGTGGAGCATACCAGGAGGTCTGTCAATGTACGTCCACTGAAAGGGTACTTGAGTCGACAAGCTCGTTGCACGGAGCAACATTGAGCAAGCAAGTTCTTGAGAGAAGTTGGGTTGGATACCCAAATCTTCAGGATACTTCAGACATACTCCTTCCGCTTGTGCGTGCGACATTGCTTGGAAAGAATGGTGGTGAGAGTGGAGGTTAAGTACAGAGCGCGAACCGTAAACCCTAACCAGACGCTAACGCCACAACGACTGTGACAGCATGTGACACCACGTGATATATGTCACACTGTCCCCATAACGCTTTCTCGGCGGCCTTCGCATTTTCTTTCCAACCACCCAGATCAATTGGCTTGTCGAATGCATTGCCACTTCGAATGAGCCTCATTCCCTGGGAAGAGCAATATTTCCTGATGTCTTCGTATGACTGGAGAGCTTGCCATCGGGGCGCGTCTCTCTGGAGCAATTGACAGCGAACACATTTCCAGCTTAGAATGCTACTTCCGAGAGAGTCGAGACTCGCGTCGAGTTGGTTCAGGTGAGTAGACGTGGCATGTGTCTTTAGCAGTGCTTGGCTCCTTGACAGAAGGCGATAGATATGCGGCTGGTACTCGTCGCACTGCACGGATGTGTGTAAATATCTCAACTTTAGAAATGTCAAATTGGATTTAGGCTTTCCTCTGTCGCTGAAGAAGCCAACGCCGGCTAGGCGCAATGGCTCTCAAGCCCTTCGTGATGTCCCACAGGCATCGAAGAATGCATCGCGAACCTACTTTTGAAGCTAGCAGCCCAGTCGGCGGCCGTTCTCGTCTATGATCATTGCCCCAAACACCCGACTCCCGAGACGTCTGGATTGTCCATCTGTCGTGTGTTGTGCGCCCTCCCACCGAACCCTTTGTCTCGAGCTCTATACCACCACTTGCTAGCCAGTAGACGAGCTGTTATTTCCCTGGTGCTCTCGAACAATGCTCAATATAAGGTTACTTGTTGTACTAACAAACACATGGATCCACAGAATTGTATTCTTGGCTCGAGAAAGCCGGCTTTACCAAGTTACCTGGCCGGTGTATTGAACGGACTTTCTACGATCGGAGGTAGCCAACAAGCGATAGCGTGGCACAGAATCAATGTTCTTCTCAGACTCTCCCATCTCTAGGGACGTCACTGTCTGCTCGTAAGCGCTGGATTTTAGGCTACTTGCTGTGCACAAGTTGATCATCTGAGCAGCAACCCAGCTGTCACTTCGCGTTCCGAACATATCAAGACGTCCCGTACCAGGTCACCTGTTCCCTCGTTATAATCCCATGCAAAATAACAGCTTCCAGATAATGCTGCTGCGAGCGGTTAGAAAGTTCTGTCTTCTCACTGGCTAAACGGAATGACTGATATCTCTTGGACAGATTGGCATACACCCGTGCTCTGGCCAGTGATCGCAGCATATCCCGGGCCTGCTGCCGTCACGAGTGATTTCCTATTTACTTGTCCACATTGCAGCTGGTAACGGGTGTTGTACGAATATATTCATCCTGTCGCGGGTTCGTAGCCAAGGGTCGAACTCAATCGAAATTACGCCGGTCGTGCGCACTGTGACAAGCGAGCAGTACCGATTTAAAAGCTCTTCGGGCTGCTTGGACATGCCTTGGGCACCCAGCAGCCAGCGCAGCCGCACACGATGCTCACCCAGCTCAGCTTTGCACTTTCTGCAGCTCTCTGGTCTGTCGTCCTTGCGGCACCAACTCCTCGTAGCGCCGCTCCTACCGTGACCTTGGACAATGGCACTTTCGTGGGCGCCGCCAGTGGGAAAGTCAACAAGTTCCTCGGTATACCGTTCGCGAAACCACCGTAAGTGCTGCTGCCATTGCTAGCTTGCGCTCGCTTTCTGATGTCTGCTTATGCTTAGTACTGGGGACCTGAGGTTCCGCCAACCCGTGCCTAGCGACCCGTACACGGGTAGCTTCCAGGCGACGTCGTTCGGGAATGCGTGTCCTCAGCAAGCGTTCAAGTTTGACATCCCATCCCAAGCTGTGTCAGACGTTGTGAACGAAGTGATCAACGGATTCTATGACCTGATTACTCCAGCCAGCGAAGACTGTTAGTGATATCTACAGTTTATACCAGCGAAGTACCATTAACGTGGCTCCCGTGCTAGGTCTCACTCTGAACGTTTGGGCTCCCAACAATGTACCAAAGGGCACCAAACTGCCCGTCGCAGTCGTGAGTGCTCTATTTCTTTGTATGTTAACCAATACAGCGAGCTTACCATGTGTTAGTGGATCTTTGGTGGTAATGTCATTTGCAGGTATCCATACTTCGGATGAGATACTGATTTCTCACAGGCGGTTTTGAAATTGGGTCTCCAACGATGTAAGTAAACAACGTTATCCTCAGCTGGACGCTGGTCTCACACTTCAGTCCAAATAGATACGACGGAGGCGTCATTGTCAACCATTCGATTGACATGGGCAGCCCCGTGGTCTACGTCAGCATGAACTACAGGTATGTGTCCGTTATGTGAAAGCGATATGATTATTAACTGGACATAATATCCAGAGTTTCAGGTTAGTGGAGTTGCTATGAAATTGCTCGTCGACGCTGAGACCATATCGTCACAGCCTTTGGCTTCCTGGCTGGAGCAGAAGTCAAGAAAGCCGGTGTAGGCAACCTCGGTTTGCTGGATCGTGAGTATCGTCACTGCTTCTTATGAGGAATGATCGCCTTTGCTAATCATGAAATACACGTGTGCGCTAGAACGCCAGGCGTTGCGATGGGTGCAAAAATACATTTCTGCGTTCAATGGAGATCCCACGAAGGTCACGATGTACGTCCTCTTCTTGTTCTCCCGGTAAAAACGCATGCATCCAAACTCATTGATCTTTTGCGTTGCAGTTGGGGTGAATCCGCTGGTGCTATTTCTGCTGCCTTACATATGGTTGCAAACAATGGAAACAACGAAGGACTGTTCCGAGGCGCTTTCATGGAATCGGGTGCTCCCATTCCTGTTGGTGACATCACTCATGGACAGACAGAGTACGACGCTATCGTACAGAAGACTGGGTGCTCTGGATCTTCGGATACGTTGGCGTGTCTTCGCCAGGTGCCCTACGCCACCTTGAAAGCTGCTGTCGATCAGTCGCCTGCTTTACTTGGACCTACTGTAGGCTGCATTTCTGTTTTTCTCGTTTCAACAAGACGCTCATCTGCTATGTAGGGCTTACACCTTGCTTACCAACCACGAGCGGATGGCGTATTCCTGACGGACACTCCTCAGCGCTTGGTCCAGAGCGGCAAAGTTGCGAACGTTCCCTTCGTCTGCGGTGTAAGTTTACCATTCAGTTTCCGTGTTCCTGTCATAGTACTGACAGTACTCATAGAACAACGACGATGAAGGAACACTCTTCACAGTCGCACTGACTAACATAACGTGAGTAGAGTGATGACGTCCAACCGAAGCGTTGCTTAATAATTTTCCTTATGTAGTACGGAGGCTGAAGTGGCTGACTACCTCACGACGACATACCTGCCAACAGCTTCAGCGTCCACTATCAGCCAATTCCTCCAGTTGTATCCCTCGGATGTCACCGCTGGATCGCCGTACAACACTGGGATACTGAATGCTATAACTCCCCAATTCAAGAGGTTGGCATCCATTCAAGGAGACCTTGTCTTCCAGGCGCCGAGACGATTCTTCCTTCAACAACGGTCAGATAAGCAGGCCACATGGTCTTACCGTACGTCTTAAATGGGATACACTATACACACTGAATCTGATCACGTATTCTAGTGAGCAAGAGGTTCAAGGCTGCACCAATCCTGGGTTCGGTGAGCTTCTAACTCTGTACCTGTTTCTGTGTCGGGTTTTCTCATTATATGATTCTCAGTTCCACGCTACGGATCTTTTGAACGTCTACACCGGAGGTGATCTGACCGACTACATCATCAACTTCGTCAACAACCTGGACCCCAATGGACCGTCGATCACTAACTGGCCAAAATACACCAACTCGAACCCCCAGCTGCTGACGTTCTTGGATGGCATCATCCCCCGTACGATCACGACGGACAACTACCGGGTGGATCAGATGAACTTTGTCACGGATTTGTCCCTGCAGTTCCCCATTTAAAGCATGAGTCAGTAGTGGATACTTTGGAGGACTTTTCAGGATCTACCATATTTTGAATATCATTGTGCAATGATTGTAACTGCACTGGAATTCTCTGTCTCGATTCGATGATCGATTCTAGCTTGTCTTCGTACTTCAGGATCAGGGACGGGAGTCACAGGCGTTGGCTGAGAGAAGTTCCCCGTGGGAATGGTGGAGTTGAAAATGCCCAGAAAGTACGGGAATCTCGGATTCCGGGCGTCCGGTCCATTCTGGGCAACTCGGTCCAACTCGGTTCATGTCACGGCTGTCACGGGGTACTAGACGCGCGGTTCAGCTCATGCTGAAGAACCTGAACTCCAAGTCGTCGACCGTGACATTGACGGTCGCTCGACTCGACCGCCACCAACGTCTCAGATGTCAAGCCCCCGAATTCATCTTTCGGACTATGCTATGTATTGAGTGGCTTGAATACTTAAGTCAGATTGCCATGCACCCTTGAAATAAGTATCTCACAGGTCTGAGGTCGTTGAATAAGGTATGTTAGCAGTATCTTGTGCAAATCTTTGACCACTCAGTACTCCAGTCCTCAGTACGCAGGAGGTAGTACTTATAAGAACCGGACAGCATGGTGGGATACAGGCCTAACGGTATGGGGACTCCTGCATCGTGAGTGCTGAGCACCGACCTCGATCCCACTGCTCCATCGAGACTACCGTGATCGCGCGCGAGCCTTCGAGTCGCCGTCATGGCCATCGTCGACAATAGCTTCGACACCCTTCGTTAAGTAGCTCTTATCTCAGGATTGACACCAACTCGGACACCGATTTTATATTTGCTAGAGAATGATCATGATCACCACTACCAACTCTTCTGCAGTGGTTCACGCTGAGGTTCAGTGTAAGTATTGACAGTGAGTACTCGAACCATGAATCAGATTTACTCAAATATGATGCTGTGCCTAGTAACATGACCATAGTCAACGCCTATGTGGCATTCAGACGGCAAAACTAGCGCGACAGCTCTCGATTCGATGAAGACGGGAGGCCTGTCTTTACCAGACACAATGGACATCGTGAAAATACATCGAGCAAATGCTATTCATGATCGGCTGGGCGGCTACTATTACGAAGGATGAGAGGTGCAATGGCGTCGAGCCGGCGAACACGTAGTAGTGGGAAGGAGCACAAGGCTCCGGTAGTCGAGATTCCGGCGGGAGACGCAGGCGAGATTGAAATGGCATACAGTCGAGCTCGGATCCCGTCATCTTAACGGGTACACCAGCTGTATCGCAGCCTGTACGAATGTCAAATGACGCGCTACTAGTACACAACATGTTATAAGTAAGTGCTCACGCATGGTACTTAATACTGGACTCGCTGGCAGTGAGGCACTGTACGCATGTCGAAGCTCGGTAATACTACGACTGATTTCTTACCCCGGGGCATCGTGTGGAATAATTAACTTAATTGTGTAAGTAGTACAACGAGAACGCGCTAACGGCTGTCTTGCGTTACACAGCTATGAGGACCTGATTGTGGATACTTGGACCGCGAAAAAATTTGCTCGAATTATTGTATACCCCGATATACAGTGTATACACATGGCGATTCAATGAAGTTTACTCAAGACGATGTTACTGAATGTACGGCACTCGATCACCCTCTATACTAGTAGAGCTTCATCCCACACATCTCCATGCATGCATTTCGATAGCCGGAGATTATGACCAGATCAGTATAATTTTGAACTCCATGCCAACTACAGTACACATATTTCAAGGTTGGCTGAACGAGCACGCTTCCCTTTCGATATACACATGTTCAAAACATGCACGGTGTTTCCGACATCGTCAACTTGAGCAGGCACTCAGCTTGAAGCTAGCGCTCGATCGTCGATCACTGATGTAACAACGGTCACAGGCTGTCACACGAACCGAGTTGAACCAGAATGGCCCGGAGGCACAGAATCCGAGATTCCCGTTCGTTCTCAAAATGCCGACAATGAAGGTTCATTCTGTGATCAGCTCGTAACCTTAGGGCCACAGCAGATATTCTTAGCATTTATAACCACAGTCATTGCACAAATCCTTCACAACATGTCGCAGACAAACGAGAAATGAGACTGACAACAGCTCACGACAGCTCTCTGAAAAAAAAAAAAAAAATTGAAACTCAGCGTTCCCACGGGGGACCTCTCACAAAGGCGAGTCTCGCGTACGAGCAAGTACGCATGTTCATCGAGAGAGAGCCTCAAGGTCTCAGGTCTCTGGGAATTGCAATATTCTTGGTGGCTTCGTAAGATTGGTGAGCTTGCCATTGGGGCGCGTTTCTTCCTAGTCCTACATATGTTGCTGAAGAAAGCCAACACTGGCCAGGCGCAATGGCTATTACGCAAGCCCTTCGCGTTGATCCACAGGGCATTGGTCAATGCATCATGAACCTATTTTTAGAAGCTAGCAGCCAGTCGTTTACCCCTTGGTATCCTTGGCTCGAGAAAGCCGGCTCTATTAAGCTATTTGCCCTGCGCATTTAACGGGATTTTCACCCGTTAGGGGTAGCAAGCGAGAGCAAGCGAGCAATTGGGTACATAACACAAAATCTCATTTTCCCATGTCTAGGGCCCGGGGCGTCATTATTCACTCGTAAGTGCGGTGATTCTGTGCACAAGCTGATCATCTGAGCAGTGGCCCAGCTGCCACTTTACGTTCCGAACATATAAGACGTACCTTAACAGGTCACCTGTTCCCTCATTGTAATCTCATGCAATATGCCAGCTCCCATTCTATGGGGCTGACACGGGCGGTAAGAACATTCTGTCTTCTCACTGGCTAAACGAAATGACTAATATCTTTGGGACAGGGGCATGTACTTACGTGTGCTCTGACCTACCAGTTGCCGTCTCGAGTGATTCTCCATGCGGTCGTACAAATCGCAGCTGGTTGTACATTCGTGCTCGTAGCCGAGGGGATCGAAGTCACGCGGTTGTAAGCGAGCAGTACCGGTTTAAAAGCTCTTCGGGCTGCTTGACCATGCTTTGGAAACCCAGCAGCTAGCGCAGCCGCACACGATGCTCACCCTGCTCAGCCTTGCACTGTCTGCAACTCTCTGGTCTGCAGTCCTTGCGGTAGTGCCAGCTCGCCGTAGTATTCCTACCGTAACCTTGGACCATGGCACTTTCGTCGGTGCTGCCAGTGGGAATGTCAGCAAATTCCTCGGTATACCATTCGCGAAACCACCGTAAGTGCTGCTGCTGTTGCTAACTCACGCTCGCTCTCTGACATCTGCCTGTGCTTAGGACTGGGGACCTGAGATTCCGCCTACCCGTGCCAAATGACCCGTATACGGGTACCCATTTGGCGACGTCTTTCGGGAATGCGTGCCCTCAGCAAGCGTCTACGACCAACTTTCCACCCCAAGCTGCGTCAGACGTTGTAAAAGACATGATCGCCAAATTCTTCGCCGTGCCTTTTACAAGTGGCGAAGACTGTAAGTGATATCTGTAGTTTGAATTTGTGGCTGTTATTGACGTCGCTCAGGTCTCACTCTGAACGTCTGGACGCCGAACAATGTACCACATGGCACGAAACTACCCGTCGCAGTCGTGAGTGCTTTGTTTAACTACCTGTCGATCCATGCATTCAGCTTACCATGTGTTAGTGGATCTACGGTGGTAATGTCACTGGCGCGTATCTAAACTTCGGACGCAACACTGACTTCTCGTAGGCGGGTTCGAATCTGGGGCTACAGCGATGTAAGTGACAAATGCTACCCGCGGATGCAAGCTAGTCTAACGCTTGAGTCTGTATAGATACGACGGAGGCGTCATTGTCAACCGTTCAATTGAATTGGGCAGCCCCGTGGTGTATGTCAGCATGAACTACAGGTATGTGCCCGTTATGTGAAAGCGATAAGATTATTGACTGGCCATGATGGTATTCAGACTTTCAGGTTTGTGGAGTCAATATGAGATTGTTTTTCAACGCTGAGATCATCTCGTCACAGCCTTTGGCTTCCTGGCTGGTGCAGAAGTCAAGGAAGCAGGTATAGGCAACCTTGGTTTACGGGATCGTGAGCATTTTTACCGCTTCTTCACGAGGAATGATCGGGTTTGCTAACCATCGAACTCACCTGTGCTCTAGAACGCCAGGCGCTGCGATGGGTGCAAAAATACATCTCCGCATTCAACGGAGACCCTACGAAGGTCACCATGTACGTCGTCTCCTCTTCCGATAAAACACATGCGTGTAACGCTCGCCCCGTTTCGTTTTAGTTGGGGTGAATCCGCTGGCGCTATCTCTGCGGCTTTGCATCTGGTTGCGAACAATGGTCACAATGAGGGACTGTTTCGTGGCGCTTTCTCGGAATCGGGTGCTCCTATTCCTGTGGGCGACATTACTGTGGGGCAGCCAGTGTACGATGCTATTGTGCAGCAGACGGGCTGTTCTGGATCTTCGGATACGTTGGCATGTCTTCGTAAGGTGCCATACCCAATCTTGAAAGCTGCGTCCGATCAGGCGCCTGCTTTGCTGGGTCACACAGTAAGTCGCCGTTTGGTCATTTTCCAAATTCCTCAAAACACATATTTTCATATAGGGTGTAGACCTTGGTTACCTTCCACGAGCGGACGGTGTGTTTCTTACGGAACCTCCTCAGCATTTGGTTCGGAGCGGCAAAGTTGCAAAGGTTCCCTTCGTCAGTGGTGTAAGTCTACAACTTAGAACCGGTGTCTCTGCCAATAGTACTGATGGTAGCACCAATAGAACAACGATGATGAAGGAACGCTCTTCACAATCTCACTGACAAATATAACGTGAGTAGAGCAATGATCTCCGACTGCAACATCACTCAATGTTTCCTTCTTATGCAGGACGGATGCTCAAGTAGCCGACCTCCTCCAGCACTCATACCTGCCAGCAGCTTCGGAGGCGACTGTCGACGAATTCCTCCGATTATATCCCTCGGATATCACTGCCGGATCACCGTACGATACTGGGACCTCGAATGCTTTGACTCCCCAATTCAAGAGGTTGTCATCCATGCAGGGAGACTTTGTCTTCCAGGCACCAAGGCGATTCTTCCTTCAGGAACGTTCAAACAAGCAGGCTACATGGTCTTACCGTACGTCTTAACTAGAATACACCATACACACTGAATCTGATCACATGCCTCAGTGCACAAGAGATACAAGACGGCACCAATCCTCGGTTCGGTGAGCTTTACAACCCGCTTCTGTGTCGAGTTTATCTCATTACATGATGCCCAGTTCCACGCTACGGAACTTCTGAACGTCTACTCCGGAGGTGATTTGACCGACTATATCATTAACTTCGTCAACAACCTAGACCCCAATGGACCGACAGTCACTCATTGGCCAAAATACACCAACTCGAACCCACAGCTTTTGACGTTCCTGGATGGTGACACGCCCCGTACTATCACAACGGACAACTACCGGGTGGATCAGATGAACTTCGTCACAAACGTATCTCTACGGTCCCCCCTCTAAATATTAAAGTACATCATTACCCTGAAAGACCGGCGGGCACGAGGGAAGGAGGTGGATGATATCGAGAGGAGTCTGAGTATTTACCATGTCTCTAATGTTTTTCTACACTCGATGGTACCGTTTGAATCAAGAATTTCAATACGCCCCATTATTCACTGTATGCTCGTGATTCTCACAAAAGAGTTGCCGACTGTGGCCAAATCGAGCGTGGTGGCGTGAGCGCTTGACGGCGACCACCACACCTTGTCTCTTTACCACCAACGCGTTCTACGACCTCTCGGGTTTCACTTATTCTATCCACTATAACGAACACATAATAGACGAGAAAATCTATACCTCGTCTATCGCTGAACTACAGTTGGAAGCGGGAGATGGCAGGTTCATTGAGCACGCGAAAGACAATTCTAGAAGGTGTGTGCGTTCGTGGCTGATGGGTATGATCGGCCTCTTACAAACACATACCATCTAGCTGTTATCCTGTCTACGGTTCCAGTGCGCTGCCTTCTTACAACTTGAATATATACGTGTCGCTTACAGTCTGCGCAAGGTAGTCGTGTGGCTCTCATTCAGAGTGAGTGTGCCGGCCAAGCCTTTCGTACTGAACTCACACGACAGCTATTGTAGTACTTTAATCTATTAGATCCACGAAGACCGGACCCGAAACCTAAACCGTCGGCGCTGTTGAAGTTGGGGTTCAAAGATTTGGTATTAGACGAGTATGAACGTGAGTGCTAGCCTACTTCCCAGTGCACGTCCAACTCAGTCTCTGCCACTCTTTCCAGGTCAAATAGCATCAGAAGTTATACATCCAGATGATATTGACGTGCGGTTCTCTGGTGCGTTTGCTGCAACATTGCCTTGGCTAGCCGACTGACCCTCGTCATGCAGACATTGGTGGTTTGGAGCCCATTATAGCGTCCCTCCGTGAATCAGTTATATATCCTCTTCAATACCCCCACCTTTTCTCTTCTTCCTCCCTACTTGGAGCTCCGAAAGGTGTACTCTTATTTGGCCCACCGGGCTGTGGCAAGACGATGCTTGCGAAAGCACTAGCAAAGGAGTCCGGCGCTACATTCATAAATATCGCCGCTTCTGTTCTAACCAGCAAGTGGTTCGGTGACTCAAACAAACTCATCGCTGCTCTCTTCTCGCTTGCTCGCAAAACGCAACCAAGCATCGTGTTCATTGATGAAATTGATTCGTTCTTGCGACAAAGACAGAAGGAAGATCACGAGGCAACGGGGATGATGAAAGCAGAGTTCATGACGTACGCATTACAAATCCTCGCGGTTCTCGTAGCCTAAAGAAACTCATTCTTTTTTGCAGATTGTGGGATGGCTTGTTATCCAATCCGGACCGGATAGTGGTTCTTGGTGCCACTAACAGACCGAATGACATCGACAGCGCCATCTTGCGAAGAATGCCCAAGAGGTTCGCTGTCGGTTTGCCAAACTTCGATCAAAGACTCAAGATATTGGCTTTGGTAAGCCTTGGTGTGTTGATTGACGGTCTTGGTACTAAAACTATGTGCAGGTTCTCAAAGACACCAAGCTGAGCGAAGGCTTCCCGATGACTGTCCTCGCTGAACGTACAGACGGTCTTTCTGGCTCTGAAATTAAAGAGCTATGCAGAAATGCTGCTATGTTACCGATGCGAGAGCTGCTTCGGGAAGTAGGAGACGACGAGCAAGAACTGGCTCGTCTTCACAAAGAGGTAGGTAGTAATGCCCTCGTCTGTACCATTAATTCACCTTTTTTATCATCTTAGGGTTTCAACCTACGGTCACTTGTCCTCGAAGACTTCTTCCAGACCGACGGTACAAGCCCTCTTCCTCCAAGATACGATCAATTGCCGCTGGAGATTTTGCCACCGTCATGATCTAGTAACTTGAGATGCCTTGAGGTCGATGAGTCTGTTGTTTGATGAATAGATTATGTGTATGAATGCTACTTAAGTCATCATAATATTATCATTCTCTCTGGATTCTAATGCATGGGATGATGATGACTGTGCGTGCTCATTCTGACTTGAGTCACTGAATGACACACTAGCGGCGGTGTCATGATCCATGCATTCATGTCTGTGCGTCACGGTAGACCTCACGGCCGAAAATGTGAATGATATAGCGAGATGAGATAAGATAAGATGACAGCAGTTTAAAAAGCTAATGATACAAAACTACAGGGCTAGAGCTACATGTGGCCGAAGAAGAAAGAGAATATCCGAGCCTCATTCAGGGATGGGTACGTGTCTGGTCGTTAGAACTCTCTCATCCTCCGTGTAGAATATCACAGTGACGTGATTGCCTTCGGAAGGACGGGTCCCTCCCCTGTGTTCCGTGGACCTACAGGTATCTTATGTTAACAATGGGTTCGTTACAGGTATGCTTCACTGGACGTACAGGCATTCCGCGATATGTGCGCCCCGACTATCGAGGCCATGTATCTCCGAGTACTGTTCTACAAGCCGTTGAATGTAATTCCTCCGCTGTGGGTTGTTCCCATACGGATTGTTCAGCCTCGGACTCCATGTGACCATATGGAGAAGGCGACTGCCGATTGCAGAGACCAAGTTGCGTCCGGTCCTTGAGAGATTAAACATAGCGAAGAGACCCTTCATTTGTAACTCGTGTATCAGTAGCAGCAACTAACAGTTCAAGGGGACTTACCTTGAGTGGCGTATGAAAGTAGTGTGCGTGAGTGGTGTAGGAGGATGGTGTATGAGAGCGGGGGTAATTGCGATGGACTACTGAGGCTCGCAAGGTCACATTTTATAGTGAGGGCTTGCCTGGCTCTCAGATCTGGATACAATCCACATATCTGTGCTGTGGCGCACTGAAAACAAGGGCTTGGTGGCGAGTTGACGGTACACTGCAGTCAGTCACCTTACGAATGCATAGCAACTTACTGAAGCGGGCAAGAGTCGTCCTTGACGCCACATTGAGCACATGCGACGCTCAGCACAATCTTCTGTTATAGTTGATATTCGCATGTCATTGCGCAGGCCACCTGTCAACGGCTGGAAAGTCCCACAGCCCATTGACAAGCTATTGTTTGCAAAGGCTACGCTGAACTGATGCAAGTTGGGTGGTCATAGTTGGAAGCGTTCGTAGGCCCTTGACCCATATCAGTGAGGCTCTGTGGTACCAGCGGACGTACAAGTATATCTGGGCGGACCAACACAGGTCGGGCCATCGAATACGGAAAGAAGCACCACTCCAAAGCGTTCGTGGGCCCTTATCCCCATATCGGCGCGGCTCTGTGGTACCAGCGTAGGTACAAGTATACATACACATGTTTTGCTTGAGGTGTGGCGTACCAACACATGTCGGGCCATCGAATTCGAATACGAGTACCACTGCATGCACAGTACCGAGGTGGCGTAGGGCCAAAGTCAAGCGCCGTGTAAGTGTCCTATGGCTAGTCTGTAGAATGAGGCATGTCCCGTTCCACATGGTATGTTATCATGCATCAGATATTGAGCTCAGCATCGAGTCATATGTAGATCATACCTCTGTGTCCGGGGGGCTTGAAGCAGAACTCGCCACAACTTGAAGTTGAAGTGGCGGGGACTTGACTCAGTTTCCTCACCTAGCCGGATTGGTACCGTGTGCATTGTAGTTTTAGCTGGTACAATACACAGCAGTTTCCCAGCCGTGGCGGTGAAGATTCGTAGTTGAACTTTGCTATGCCAAGGTGTGTATGAACCTATGGTCGGGCGACGGTAACAAAACGTATGTCCAGCGTCTACTGCGATCCTTGTTCCCGGACCCTGGCCGGCAGTGACCGGTTGACCGGTGACCGGGTGCCGAACGGCTAGTGTATATATATACGTAACACGATAATAGTAATATAACACCACCCCCTTCCTTTCAGCGCATCATGTTCAGATATCTTGCAGCACGCCTTCGACTTCCCAACACTGCGATCAAACCGAAAGACCCGTTACACCTGATTCTTCAACCTCAGCAGATACTTCACGAGCGTTACAAGATCCTGAGCCGTCTTGGTCAAGGCTATGAATCTACCGTGTGGCTTGCAGAAGAAATTACTCCGTAAGTTGATAAGCAAGGAAGCATAGCCCATACTGACATCCATCACAGGGCGAAGAAAACTGTCGCTGTGAAGGTACTGACCGACTACGTAACTTCTTTGCAGGAGGAGCATGCCTTCGAATACCGCGTAATGAAGCGTATCTCCAGTTTGCCTGCCACCCAGCCGGGGATCCGCAACCTCCCCCCTTTGCTGGACCATTTCATGTGCCCTGGTGTTCGGGGTAATCATCTGTGTTTAGTTACCGAAGTGCTTGGCCCTTCAGTGCACGACATCACCCAGACAGAAAAGGGCCGTGTAGCATTGTCCCCTCCCGTAGTGAAGCATCTGACTCGCGAGATATTGCGTGCCCTTGTGGCGCTTCATGATGGATGCCAGGTCGTTCATACAGGTAAGCGTGTCCCTTGAAGATACTCATAACATGCATAGGACTAAAGACCATGTGAATAGATATCAAACTGGACAATATTCTGTTCACAAGAAGTACACTAACGCCTGATGGCAAAGTCGATTCCGCACGGATGCTTGATCCTGATAATATCGTTCTGATTGATTATGGAACAGGTAGCGTTATATTTGAACCTATATCTGGTCGTTTCTCTGATAAAATCGAGCAGCAATACCTCTAGATGCACGAGTGAATCGTCTTATTCAACCTGACGCTTTGAGGTGCCCAGAAGTCCTTCTTGGTTGTCAATGGGGAGTTAAAGCAGATATATGGAATCTTGGATGTATCGTGAGCAGTACCCTCCTATTCTAAAAGGGGATTCGAATTTGATAACATGTACGCCACATCAGGTGTTCCAACTTCTCACTGCACACTTTCTGTTCAGGCCAAGGCCTCTCCAACATTTCACTGCTGAGCAATATCATCTAGCTCGGATCTTTGGTACTCTAGTAGATGACTCTGACTTTGCCCGGATGCGAACATTTCTTCAAACTGGGAGGAAGTATGATCGGTTCTTCAATGACAACGGACGTACGCGTACTTTTTAGCCCCATAACCATCTCACGCTTAACTAATACTTCTATAGAGCTTGAATTAACCATTGCACAAGCGTCCCGCGAATCGCTTGAGGAAATTCTGAAAATATACGGCGTATATACCCCAGACTTGCTCGAGTTTTTGACGGCTATGCTTCGCGTTCATCCGGATGACAGGCTTTCTGCGAGTGAACTACAGACACTTCCTTGGCTCCGTGCCGAATAGGTACAGACTGGCTAGTAGCCGTTGTCCTAAGTGGAGTTTAGACTCGTGTATAATCGATCTATAGCTCTAAGAAAAACAGTATTCCATAAATCTGTGTGCGTGCATAAAGTTTTCGTTGTTCTACGAATCGCCCACATTGTGGCGGTCTTAGTAACGGGCGAAGTCCAGGAATTTAGGAGGAAAATGGCAGTAGTAGTACAACCCGAATCACGTTCGTTTATCCTTGTGCATTCGAGGTAGTGTTGTGGTCACCCTAACGCCATACTCCCGGTGCGGGTAAATAAGCAAGTTATTTCCCCTTCC
>JAXQGN010000454.1:0-23814 GCA_037039805.1 Irpex sp. M6601 | reverse complement strand
CGGCATCTGGCGGAGTAACTGCTCTCCGCTCGTCCAACGAACGAACGAACGAACGAGCTTTGGAATTGAGTGGGCCTATCGAGCTTTCGAGATTTTGAACAACACGCATGCGCAACTCGCGATCGGAGACCTGTAAAAGGTACGAACGCCCAAGACTTATTAGAGTTTGAGACGAGTGCATGCCTCGAGGATACCTAGTAACTAGCCGTGTACAGTAACTATGAGTACCGGAAGACTGACGGTGGAGATGTCGGATACGTACCTCTATGAACAGATACAGGATGTATTCCCGCTACGCGACCGAGACAGTCGTGTGAGTGGGATCTGTGTCTGCATCTTCCGAGGAGTGATTGTGTGTTCGTCGTACCATACCTCGGACGTTGCGGTCAATATCTATAGCTGTAGTGGTATGACTGGGAAGACCGCATCGCGGGATGTGTGAAGCGCAGCAGCCGTGGTACACGGGAACGGGCGTCCATACTCAGAGTACACGGAAGCTGTGGCCAGCTCGTCTGTCTACCTTCGCCTCCTTCAGTCGAAACAAGGAAGATGGAGGAGTACCGGTCGTGTGCCAGCTTCGGGGGTACACAAGCACATCAACAACGTTCGCATGCGCGGGATGATGACATGGAATTGGAGGAGCAAGAGTACAATAATTGTGGACACTGGATCATCGATCAATTCTGGATGGCACTGCGTAACCAGTGCCACCTTTCCTCTGGAAAGGTATGAGAAAAGCCGACGGATAAATTATCATGTTTTCGGCGGCTTTTCACACGGAAAGATGTGTTCTTTTTCCGCCATTTTTTCAAACATCCTTCTCAAACTGTATTGAAATCCGACATTTGTATCTACCTTTATTCCTAATTTTTACTCCGGAAAAGGCAACTACAAAATAAACATTTTCTTTGGCATATTTTTCGAGTTTTCTCACGTTTTTCCTTCGGAAATATGACACTGGTTACGCAGTGTGGTGCGAGGTGGAGACGGTGCAACTCGGTCGCAGTGTTGGCAGGGAAACCACTGGTGTTTTCTGACCTGTGTGTGGATCATGCACTGAAGCGGTTCGGCTTGTACACTGTTGATTGCGACATACACGAGGCGTGGCCAGCTTGTCTTCGAAGAGGACGCGACCGGTGCAGTACTCGCCCTCTGGAAGGCAGGAGAATAGAGTTGCGCAGCGGCAACACGTGTAACTGGCCCCGGCGCTATCAGATAACAACGATGACGGCTGTGAGCTGTTGCCAAACAAAGCATAGGCGGAAGCAGTCTAGCCGTGTTAGGATAGCCGGATCCGAAGTACGGGTAAGGTAATTGGCGGATGATGACTCTGATGCGAGATGCTCGATCGTTGACAGGGATGTGATGAGAAGAGGGGCTAGGCACTCCAATCGTAGCAACTTCTTCTTCGGGAATGGCCACTGTGGCCATCGCCATTCAACGTGAACCCAAAGGTCACAAGGATGGACGTGGGAGCGACAGACAGCCTGCGAACGGCGGAGGTGAGCTAGCGGAGGGCGGTCATGAACTCGTTAGTTTTGATGCCGCAAACGACGAGTGGACTGGGCAGCGGCAGCACTCGGACGGAGGGGCGGTGTCTGTTTGCGAATTGGACGAAAAGGGGGATGCGATAAGTCGTCGAGAGTTCTCGAACGGGGGCCGTGGGAGATCTCAGATCTCGCTCAGGATGTGTCAAACCCTCGATTGCCAAACCAACCGAACCCTTACGGCGTTTACCTTCCTTTTTGGGACTCAACGCTGCTCATTAGTGACTTCCCGTTCGCCCGAGCTCTTCTCTTGACTTTCCCGTCCTACGCCTGAACAACAACAATCCACTGCCAAACCCTCCGCCCTCGACACGACACACAGCGACGACGACTGCCACCACGACGATCACGACATCAAACTCGACGACCACCCTCTTGATTACGTCTACGGATCATCCCACCCCCGCATTCATCGACACTTCCCCGAGCGACCTTGTCTGGCCCGCTCTTTCTCGGTCGCCGTCCGCACACTCGCGCCCCAGCTCATCAACGTCTCCTTCCGTCTGACCCCGCATTCTGACTCTTATACGACGTGTTCTGGCTGTTATTCACGAAACCACGACGACAACGCAGCTATTCTCTTGTTAGACCTTCCGCGAACGACTAGACTATGGCAGCCGTTGCCTCTAATCACGAACAAGAATATGGCCTCTCCTACGATTCCGACTTTCTCAACTCTCTGCCTGTCCTCTCTCCTCCCGTAGCCTCGCCCTCCTGCTCTACGTCGCCAGAATCCCAACCGCTCCCCTCTCATCTTCCTCCTATCCGCTCGGTCTCAGCATCCCAGTTCGCCGACATGCACCTGCGCTATCTTACAACGCACGCCCCCGACTCTGTCATCTTTCCATTCTTGCACGGGCTCGAGGGTGACAACGACGCGCAAAACGCGTTCTTCTTCGCCAACGGCTCGATGACCGCTGTCAATGGCTCTACCACGCTCGGCAAGGACGGCGTAGACACCATCGACAGGGAGAAACTCAAAGCCCGCGTTCCGAGATTTAGAGGTCTAGTGTGGGTTGCTAGCGATGAAGACGAAGTGGAGGAATACGAACGCGCGATGAAGGCTCGTCATCAAGGACACTCCTCGGACCTACACTCCTCTCGCACGCAAGACGACTTCGACGATGATATCGAAGACGACATCGAAGAAGACGACTACTCAACGTCTTCGCTCGATGATGATGACGAGGTCGAGGACGACGACTTTGCTGCAATGCCAATGGACATTGACGACCATGTTGATCTAAACGCTGGCGTTGTCGGGATGGATGTGGATCTGCACGGACAGCACGATGATGGCTTGTTGGATCACGGAGAGGGCGCGCATATGCATCCCGTGGTACACGCCCATCGGCCAGCTTTGAGTGCGATTGATACGGGCTCTAAAGGTGAGTTTCGCGCATTCTCTGTGTTGTGGGTTCATCTTCCGCGCTTTCTGCATTCCTATTTCACTATTCCTATCATCCTTGAGACTCTCCATCCGGTTTCTCGCAGTTCTCTCGTTGGCAAGGCGCATACATCCTTTGTTCTTTCATGCGGCGCCTTGCGAACCGCAATACACCAGCACATCAGGTCGCCAGCGTCTTCCTCTTGCGCCTTACTCCTTCCTGCCTAGCTTCGAATCCGCGCAATCGTGCACTCCGTATGATGACATGCGCATACATTCACTTGTTTGCGCGTGTTCTTCATTTCAATACCGCGGAAACGCACGAGACACTCGGATTCGCACTTAGGCGTTTGGAAGAAGCGGGTTGCGCTAACGCTTATCCGGCCAATGAATTTGGCTTTCTGCGTGCCCTTTGTTCGGTGGTGATTGGGCGAGGTGGATTGCTATGGCGTTCACCTCCACTTATCGTAGCCCCTATGTGGGTGCCATCAGCCGCAGGCTGGGGGAGACGAGATGTATGCGCTGTGCGGTGACGTTGGAGGCTTTGCAGAAGCGGGCTCTTGGGTTAGGCTTTGGAGGTGATGCCGCCGGTGTGGGTGTCGCAGCCAAAGCCAACTTCAGAGTTCGAGGGCGTTGGTTCTTTCGCTCTAGAACCTTCATATTGCATGGGAATGCGCGGAATTCTCTGTGCATTTGCAGTGGAGAGATGCATTCTTGTTGGATATGGATAGCGACTCGGAAGGCGGAACGTGGATCGTCGCCTCGCTATACGAGATGGCCGGCGGTCCATGGAGTTGTGCTAGCGACCGCAGTCTCTCCAGGCATTGCGCCGCGGGGGATCGACACTTCCATGTTTTTACTATTCACCGGCGACGCTACTTTGCGACTAGCATTCACTCCTTAGCTCTACGACGCTTGTTTTCAATTCTTGTCTCGAACCGTCTCTTTTCCGGTTCATGGTCGTGTGCTCATTGGTCTGTCTCGTGACACTCCTTACTGACTGTCTGTCACCTTCCCTGTAGCGCACGGCCACCGCCTCTCGAACGCTTCTTCCACATCGTCATTCAACTCTACAGCTTCTGACGAACCTTCAACATCTGCCTCCCCTTCCCCTCCTCCTTCTGCCACGTCCGCCTCACCATGCCTCCCTTCCCCTCCCACACCTCCGACATCTCTTCCTGCTACGCCTGCCACCCCGCAGCTGCCAGAGACATCTCGTCCTCGTGATGTCCCCGACAGAGTCACGTTGACATCGACCTTCACGCCTAGAGAGCTTCTGTGCATCGACCGAGAGACAGGCGAGACGAGGTTCGTCGAGCCGAAAGTGCCAGATGGGATTAGCCTGCGGAACTTTGGGATCCAGGTCGTGAGTGTCTCATTTGCTTTCTTCCTCAGACTTCATCCCCTTCCTTGTCTGCTGTTGTTGTTCGCCCTTCCCCGCGCGAGTGTCTGGATTGACGTCTAGGCTGCACATGTGATTGCGGGGAACACTTCACGGCAGGAGTGCGGCGAATATCGATCGCCCGTTGACGCGTGTGCGGGGTAGGATCTCCCTGATCGCATTGCACGAGTCCAACATGTGGACGTTAGGGATGTCTCATCCGCAATCATTCGCATAAACTGGATCGACGGTTTGCGAGTCTGGCAACATCGCGCTTCAACGTCGTATACTCATTCTGTTTCCTTTCTGTTTGTAGCCCATCTTTGCGACGCTTTCGGATATCGTTGTGTACTCGCCCCGAGGCAACACCAAGGCTGCCCTGGCAGTCGCGTCGCACTTCGCTCATGCCGTCGAGACGAAGCGAAGACAGCGTGCTGCAAGGGGTCAGACTGATCTCTTGCACTACAACGTCTTCGTCCTGCGGGCTACCCCTGAGGAGATGGTGCGCGAACTTCCCCACGTTGTCTCACGCATGGCGGACGAAGTCGTCGGTTCTGGTGCTCACACCTCTGGGACCGATGCGCTGACTGTCACTGAGACACACGGCGCCGACTCACATCCACTCACTAAGCATCAGCAATGCACGATGAGGAAGGCCAACACCATCAGCTTCGCTCAGCGAGAGAAGGACGAGATGAGGGAGTTGACGCAGGCTAGCGAGATCATGACCTTGCCGGTCAAGGACGAAGAGGAGTTGAAGGAGTTCAGCGCTAGCACTCCTGCGTCGAAGTGGGATCCTAGCAAGGGACAAGTCTTCCTCGGCAACGCGAACGACGTGCCCTTTCCTCCCACCAACAACAGCAACCGCAAGGACCGTGCGCTCCAGGACGAGTGGGAGTCGAAGTCGAATGATCCTGCTCTGGGATACGGATACGATATCTGCATCGAGTGCGACGACATGGCCCCGTTCCCGTCACCTGCTCATATGCGTGCTGCTGAAGAGCACGTCGCGCGTCTTGAGAAGCGATGGGCGGATCACTGTTTGCAAGAGATGGAGAAGACAGAAGGCAGTGTAGACGGTGCGAGGGAGATACCTGTTCGCCCTCCTCCATCGGCTGGCCTTGTCGTTCACTTGCCGTTCCCAAGTACCGTCATGTACGCGGGTAATAGCGTCTTGCCGTTCGTCTCTTGGTTGGAAGGGCTGATGAAGCCTGTCGAGCACCCTTTGACGGTTGCTGAACTCCGTGAGAGGAAGGAGCGAGAGGCCGAGGCAAAGAGGGTTGTTGCTGTCAGTTCGAATACTCGCGCTCAGAACAGGAGGAGCACAAACGCTGCAACTGTAGGGCATTCCGCTGGACACAGCTTCGGTGGTCCCAGCAGCCTGCCGCCTCCTACTGCCTTCCCTACGTCTTTCTTCCCTGTTACCGGCTCGAGTCCCGCTACACCAGCGACATCGACTGTCAACGCCTTCACGCGCATGCGCTCCACATCGGCCACACAACTTAGCACCCCTTCATCCCCCGCCATCCCCCTTGCTCCCATCCGCACGAGACCCCTCAAGATCCTCGTCTACTCCGCCGACGGCTACACCGAATCATCTTCCCTTGCCCTCTGCCTACTCATGTCTCTCCGCCGACTCAACCTCCCCGAAGCCTACCTTGAACTCCAAGTCGAGAAACGACGCAGTTTTTTCGTCTACCAGAACGAGATGGGACCGCTCAAGCGTATCGAGGCGAGACTCGAGCGCGATCGTCTGGCTGCAGCTGGCATGTTGACGAAGAGCGGCCGAGCCTCTGCAAACAGCGTCTCCTTCGCGCCATCGAGCATCCCTAACTCCTTCCTCTCCTCCCTTGGTCCCGCAAGTCATCCGGGTATGTTGGGCGGTGAAGCCCTCAGTAGCTCGGCACCCAGCCCTTCGAACGACCTTGCGCTAGTAAAGCGTCCTCGTGCGAGCACGTTGCCGCCAACGTCGTCGATCGTGAGCAACCACCAGATGTGGTTCGACGACCCGAGGTTCGATGGCAGTTTCCCTAGTCGCGTATTACCGTTTTTGTACTTGGGTAACTTGTAAGTTATTTTGCCCTCACTTTATGTTACATTCGACTTACGATGTCTTTCTTATAGGAACCACGCCGCTAACGCCTACATGTTGCACGCTCTCGGCATTACGCATGTCGTCTCCGTCGGCGAGTGCGCTCTCATCCCTCCGGAGAACGCGGGCAGCCACTGTGCTACTACTGCCAAACCTGGCTCTCTCTGGATCGAGGAGAAAGAGGGTAGGATCAAGGTGCTCGACATCAAGGACGTGTGCGACGACGGCATCGACTCTCTGGAACCTCAGCTCCCTCCGATTTGCGAGTGGATCGACGAGGCCAGGCGAACTGGTGGCAAGGTGCTCGTGCACTGTCGAGTGGGTGTATCGAGAAGTGCAACCGTAACGGTGAGTATCTCATGTCATACGAAGATTACCTAGTTAACTGACGGACTGTAATATGACAGATCGCCTATGTTATGAAGCACCTCAACATCCCGCTCGTCGATGCATACCTGATTGTGCGCTCTCGTCGTCTCTCCGTCCTCATCCAGCCCAACATGCGTCTGCTTTATAACCTCATCGGCTGGGAGATCAGACTCGCTCAGGAACGTGCCGCAGGGGACAAGGATCGTCTCGCTGAGGAACTGGCCCGTTGTCTCAACTGGCCATATCTTGCGAAGGAGGTCCACGCCCTCAACGAAAAGTACTTGCATTAAAGGCTTGCTAGTGCTCTCAATCGTCTATGCCTTCCATCACCTCTCCGATTTGCCTCTTGGGCTACACTTGTTGTTCATTACCGTACGATTTTCTCCGTTCTGTATTCTGGAAACAGTCGTAAATTGTCGCATCATTTCGTCTTTTTGTACATGCAATTTTCCCGTCGTCCAAGTCATTGTATTTGTCTGTACATTCTCTCTCTCGCATCTCTTCTGCATCGGTCTCATTTTCTTCATCTCGTCCCTTGTAACACGCATCTCCACTCGTCATTGTCTATATTGTTCTGTATGTTTATGATCCCGCCTGTCATTAAGTCAGCGGTTTAGTGTGTAGTTGTTTCGTCGCCTTTGTTATCCTTCTGGGTCCTTCGCGCGTTACAAAATTCCAATGTATATTACGACTAGCATACTCAATACGAATACATCGCCATGTCAAATATACCTATTCGTCTGATTTCTGAGCGACGTGGGTCGGCAGTATAGAAGTCATCTCTGTTCAAAACTTTAAATGCTACTCGATACATTTTCGCATTGGTACATCTTGTGTGGTTGATACTTCTATCGGGTATCGTAATACCGAACGGCCTTACGATAAGGCAGCTCTCGCGTCCAGTACGACGAGCCTCAACCTTCTGAGAGCCTCATCCACTTCTTCGGGCGTGTTAAGACTGAAGGATGCTCGTACGTACGCGGTTTTCTGTCCTCCAGGGAAGAAGACGGTACCGGGCAAGGCGAGAACGCCGCGTTCAACTGCCTTGGTACGGATGATACTTTCAGAGTCGCCTTCATCAGTGTCCGTGCCGATCAGAAGCTTGAACCTGGGTACACAGAGGGCAACGAAGGTGAGAAGCGTCGTCAAAAATGTATCGCGATAAGATGGGCAAAGCCCTGGTGCGGGTCTCGAGTTACCGAGGCTCTGCGCACTGAGAGGAAGGAGGCCAGCTATGTGCAAAACGACGTACCAGAAGAACATGCCAGCCTCAGGGGCAACCCATTCCGCGAGTCCGTCTAGATGCTTCTTCATCGCGGTCTCGAACACATCCCTTTTCTCCCGATAGAATTGAGAGACGGCCAACGTGTGTGTGTTGAAGCCGTCGTGACCCCACGCGTTTAGGATCGAAAAGGCGATGGTCTGGGTCAATGATGGGGGTTGCAAGTGGGAGAACCCGGTCTGTTGTGTGTTGTTGAGCAAAGCGTCAGCGTTAGGGATCATCGTTGATGTTTATCTGGATGGAAAAGCGGCACGGGGAAGGGTGTGAGGAGTCCGGTACGTACGTGTTTATCGATAGATCGTAGGATTGGTTCTGGTCCACTGACAAAGCCGATTCGAATTCCTGCGGACAGTATCTTTGACATGCTGTCGAACCGAATCACCCGCCCTACAATTTCTTGCTCCAGCTCAAGAGCGAAGTAGGAAGGCACGCGAGGAGCCTCGCCGAAGTAGAGGTAGAAGTAAGGATCATCTATGGGCAATTTGTAAACTTGGTAGCTGTGTAACGGAAGGATTGCAATGTGCGCACCTTCTAGAATAAGGAAGTCGTGCTCGTGAGCGAGTTGTAGAACCTCCTTTCGCCTCTCTAAGGCAGCAGTCATTCCAGTCGGGTTGCACCCGTACTGCAGACATACATCAATGTCATAACCGTAACAAGCATAGTTGACCTACGGGAACGGTATAGAGAGCCTTCGGTTTGGGCTTTCCTGCAGGCCAGTTCTCTAGAATTGATCGTAGGGAGGAAGAGACGATTCCCTTGGCATCCGTGGCCACCTCTAGAATGGACGAGACCTCAGCATTGGCGGCAGCGTTGATTGCGCACGCGTGACCTACCAATCAATTCCAGGTGTAATGCAGCAAAGATGGATGAGACACCGCTATGCAATAGTTAGGGTAATGCAGTGCTGTCACGATGCTCAGCTGACTTACGCATAAACAGGCGACTCAACAAGCAAGCTTTCACCCGGGTCAAGGATGTCCAAGAACGTCTAGATCACGATAAACGTTGTTTCCAGCGGAGTTCATGACAGGAACCGTACCTTGTAAATGACATCTTGGGAACCCGAACCAACACTGATACGCCAGCCTTCTCCTTTCTTTCGACCATGAGATCTCTCTTGCAGGCCATATAGCCAATTCAGAAAATCGGGGATACCATCCGATGGTCCGTATTGAAGTCCCTCCGCTAGTTTTGCACCAGAGATTTCTGTCACTATCTCTTCCCCGGGGTTTGTTGGAGATCTGGAGGTCAGCTGGATTTTGGTCAGAGGAAACGTCGTTGGATTTGGCTTTCCGGCAAGCAACGATATCAGCCCTGGAGTACGTTCCAGAGGGAACAGACTTCGTACTGTCATTTATGTACGTTAGCACGCGGTAAAAGTCTGTATCGGTTAATCGCAACACACTGGGACTCGGCTTTCTTAAGTTTGCGAGCTTGGAGAAGAACCTGGAGTAGAACTCCTCAGGGAGGGCTTTAACGTTTGATTCCGACATCTTGAGCGTGATCCTGAGATTCTGATTGAGTAACAGTTAACACTCTGACTTCTGTCCCCTGAGCGTTGGATACTATGTGTTAGCTTGAATCTCATCCAGAGGCTACGATTATAGTTACCTCAGACCTTTATAATGATCGTTCCTCCTAATGGCGGAAGGAAAGCAAGACTGGATAATCCAAGCATTTGTGCA
The DNA here is from genome assembly GCA_037039805.1 of Irpex sp. M6601. Taxonomy (NCBI): domain Eukaryota; kingdom Fungi; phylum Basidiomycota; class Agaricomycetes; order Polyporales; family Irpicaceae; genus Irpex; species Irpex sp. M6601. The sequence continues at coordinate 14,071 of JAXQGN010000454.1, read as the reverse complement.
GCATCGTGGTGGTCCTCGAGTATGAGTCAATTTCAGCGCCGGGCCGGCAAAGATATACTAAATACGATACTTAATCATGACTGCCTCTCACCGCGATGATTACAAGACTTTCTAGCGGACTTGAAAGTTCACAAAAGCTCAAATCATGGTCAACCTTCTCCTTGGGACATTTCGACAGACGTCAACAGCACTCATCCAATCAAACTTCAATGATCCAGATGAATGACAATAGACGCCTGTAGGACACCGGAGTCCGAAAGAGGCAACCGAGTTATTTAAACGTTTTGTATGACCACGACGACTCGAGTTTTACAGATCATGCCCGGGGCAATATGCAGAGTGTCCATTGTAGGTCCATACCTTCACTCTTTTCCTGAGCTGAATAAGCGACTGATATGCTGGTTTATAGATGACCATACTGCCGCCCCAAATGCTTGAAATGCAGCAGCAGCCATTGGCCCTTCGAGTCACGGGGTACGCTCACCTCAGCAAGAAATATGGGTGAATGAAGTAATCCGTAGGATATAGGGACTATGAGGCAGTCATCTCTCAATAACACGCTCATCCATGCAGATCCAAATTCTCAGCGATCTACATCTCGACCCACTGCGGCCAGACGACCCGTACACCTACGACATACCGGTCTGCGCAGAGTATCTTGCCTTACTGGGAGACACAGGCCGTACCTGCAATGAGAGGTTGTTTGAATGGCTGGACATACAATTGACCAAGTTCCGGATAGTCTTCTATTTGTCGGGCAACAATGGTGTGCATAAATAGGCTGATTGTCCTATTCGATGCTGACAAGACTCTGTTTGCCTTGCAGAACCACGCGGATCCTCTCTAGTACGTTTCAAAAGTACACTGTATGATTAAAACATGTATAAAGTAATGCTTACATTCCTCACTCAGCTAGAGTCCCACAACCGCCTAAAAGAATACGAATCCCAAAACAACACCACCCACAGCCCAACAGCAGACGGACTCACCCACGGCCGCTTCATCTTCCTCAATAGAACCCGCTACGACCTCACACCAACCCTCTCCATCCTCGGATGCACCCTCTGGGGCGCCATCGACCCCACCATTCCCGACGTCCAAGCTCTCAACGACTTCAAACTCATCCGCGACTTCACACCCGAGACCTTCCTCGCCGAGCACCAGGCCGACCGCGCGTGGCTTAACGATACTGTCGTGAAGATAGCCAAGGAAGAGCCGGAACGCAGGGTTGTTGTGTTTACGCATCATGCGCCTACGATTGAAAGCACCAGCGACCCAAAGAACCAAGGGAAGGCCACCAGTGCTGCGTTCGCCACAGAGTTGACCGCGGAGCCAGCCTGGGCGGCTGGCAACGTCTCGGTGTGGGCTTTTGGACATACACATTGGTGCTGCGACTTTGTCAAAGGAGGTGTAAGGGTATATAGCAACCAGAGAGCTAGAGGCGACGGAGTGGAGGGGTTTGACAGGTTTAAAGTGCTGTCATTATAAGTGCTAGTCAGCCACGGTGGTATATACAGTGCAGAGATGAAGTACTACAAAGCGAGAGATGAGACATAACAGGAAGGGGGTCGGAGTTGTCCGTTGAATTCGGAGACGATGAGGGGTGGAGGATATAAAACTTGATATCGTGAGAGCATAAATTGCTAGACGACAACAACGAGAGCGGGGTGCAGAGTTTGGTTGGCGCTATGGGTGAGGGTGAGGAGATGCGGGACAATAACACTAACAGCAGGATAGATAACGCGTAGAACACGAGAGAGAAAATACAAACACGACAGGAAAGAGAGAATCCGAGCAATGGGGAGGAAGGAGAACCATGAGAGTCTTGCGGGTCATTCGAGTCGTCTATCATAAATCATACTTACCGCCTTTTCTTCTTCTTGGTCGGAGGCGGCGGGTGGTGGTGAAACCTAAGCCTTTCGGGGCTTGACTCCTGCACCTATACTGGTACTACCCGCCCTTGTAAAACCAGGCAACTTGGAAGGTATCCTTCTCACATGCGCAGGTGGACCCGTGCTCGTCGAGTTCGAGTTCGAGTTCGAGGTAGACGGACGTGTGGTCTGAGATGTCGGGGGGCGTGCGGCCTGAGATGTTGAGGGACGTGTAGGAGCACGTAAAGCCCCAGCTTTGGGTACAGAAGAAGAGGCAGAGGGTGCGGTGGTTGTGGAGCGTTGTAATCCTGAGGAGATACTCCGCCCCATAGCAGCCATCCTACCACTCACAGTCGTCGTCGAGGGCCTGGTAGTAGTCGTACTATTACTAGCAGAAGTCCGCTGACTCACCGACCCTGACAGCAAACGAGAAGGAGCCACCCTCGCAGCAGTAGCTGCAGCAGCTTTGACAGATACACCCGGCCTCTGAACGCCTTTCACAGGCTGCCCTACCTTCGCCGGCCCAGCAGCAGCACCGCTCGGTCGTACCACTGGAAGAGCCTTAACCCCCGCCACCGACCCTCTTCTTGCGAGACTCGTATTGGGTGTAGATCGCGTGGTATCTTGTACGGTAGCCGCTTTGAGTTTGAGGCCGGATACGGATCCTCTACGGCTGATGTTGAGGTTGGTAGAGCTGGTAAAGGTGGTTGAAGTGCTGGTAGAGGTTTCTTCGAGGTCGGGCTTAGCGAGCGCCTTGCCGAAGGTGCTGGTGGTCGACCGCCCGAGGGAAGCGACTTTCATCGCTGACATCGAGCCCCGGCGAGCGAGAGTCGTAGTTACGGAGGACTTAGAGATAGATCGCTGCGAGTCGTTGGCCTTGGCACTCGAAACAGACCCCCTCCGACTCAAACTCGGGCGAGTAGTATCCGCCGAGCTAGTAGTGCTAGTGCTGGACGACGACGCGGCTCGCACGTGCTCTCCAGTTGACTTCGTCGGGCTCTTGCTGAATAATAAAGCGGGGATGGACTTCCGGCGGGAGAGGGGAGTGGGAGCTGCGACTGAGGAGCGGCGGGGTTGGGTGATCGGCGGGGGCGGGGCTTTTGACTCCTGGCTAGCTTCGCGCTCGAGGTCTTTTGGAGGCTGGGAGAAGATATTCGGGACCACTACTGGAGGGAAAGGAACGTTAGACATCAGAGAGGTCACAAAGAGAAAAGAGGAATGGAAGACACCTTGCACGGCCTCCTCAAAGGCTGCCTCTTCCTTCGCGGCCAACAGCTCCTCTCTCAAAGGAGACGGCCTCGGAGACAACGAAAACCTCGGCATAGGCAACGGCAGCGGGAACTCGCTCTTGCTCCTCTGTCTCGGTGAGTCTACATCCACCCAACAAACGAGGTATAAGAAAACTTGCAAACTCGTAAAGAAAAGTAGGAAAGCAACGCTTACTAGCAACAGCAGCTTCAGCAGCCTTCTCGACCGCCCTGAGCTGCTCCTGGTGTATAGACCCGTACTTCTCATCCAACGCGTCCATCTTCGACTTCTCCTTCGTGAAGTCGAAGGTGTCGTCTTCCATTGAGGTGTCGCCTGCCTGCATCATCCCAGCCGACTCTTTGGCGTTCTTGGAGGTGAAGTCCGTGGTGTCGTCTGCGTGTTCCCCAGGCCAAGACTGATCATGCTCGTGCTCGGCCTGCTGTCCCTGCCCAAAGAACGACACCTTGTCATTCAACAAGTCGAAAGACATCTCTGTAGACTGCATGACGAGGCTGAACGACGTCTGGAGGTCGCACGAGATACGTCTCGGGTCTTCTGAACCTGTAGTAACACCCCGCCTCAGCGTAGACGTCGATACATCTGGTGAGAACGTCAAAGAGACTTCCGGAGAGAGATGGGAATCTCGGGGTGCGTTGCGCGGGGCGAAGGGGGATACGTATTCGGGCTCGAAGACTATATCGTCCTCCACCTCGTCTGGGGCACATATGTTGATGCTGATGTTGGGGGAGTCGCGGTGGTTGATGGAGTTGATGACGTCTGCGAAGGGGGTTCCGAAGGGGGCTGCTGTGACTGAGGGGGGAGAGGGTGGCTCTATTGGCGGGCTTGGTGGTGAAAGGGAATCTGAGTCGGAGGCGGGAGGGTCTACGTCCATTGATGCTTGGGCCTCTGAGGATGGTGGTGAGAGTTTTTCGAGTTGGAGCTCGGCGAGGGGCATTCTCTGAAGTAGAGAGCATTGGGGTTAGTTAGCTTCTTTCATACACCATTTGTGCTTGCACTTACCATCTCCTCCAGATACTCAGCCGTGCTATCGTCCGCACGCGTACACCCCTCAATCACCTCCACATCCTCCATGCCCTCTACTTCCATTTGCTCCCCATTCTCCTTGTCTCCACCCCCATCCTCTTCATCCTCACCATCAACAGACATACTCAAATCAACTAACCTCCCAATCGGTGTCCGAGGTTGAATATGCGTAGGATCCTTGTACACCCTCATAAAGAACTCCGTCACCGGCCCACACGCAGGCACAGGACTATCGTTCTCCTTGTCGCTGGACGACCCCAAGCTTGAATCGGGCGACGCAGAGCCCGTCGAGCGAGGTGGGGTGTGCGGCCCTGCCAGAGGGTCGAATAGCTCGAGCAGGCTGTCTCTTCTATTGTTGGTCGTTGTCTGCATCTTGAGAGGGAATATCAGTGTCGTCGCACGTCGTGAAGAGGGGGTTCGTCGTCGTTGGGCGGGCGTCGGTTGTCGTCGTCCGAGCGTCCAAGTCGAACCACGAAGCACGGCAGGCGGCGATTGTGACCGACGTGACCGCGACCCTTACTCCGGCATCATGTGACCGTGATTCCTTTTAAACTTGTTTTTAGGCGGCTGGCGCCTTATACCGATTTCCTCGAAGCATGCAAATAGGTAGCGACAACGGATTGCTGCTGTATGCTATAAGACAAAGAGAACTGGCTCTAGGCCTCAATTCATCCTCAAGTAACTGCAAGACCAACGTAGCACATCGCTGCAGGTCTGCGCGCCCCTGGCGCTCCGACCAGCAGCTATGCGCACGTTGTTCATCTCCCAATAAGTACAATACATGACACTTGGACAGTACGCAATACGTGCCAAACATCTGCTAGTTTTTGCAGCAATACCACTGATAATAAGTATCAAACAACGAATATTAAGCCTTATAAAACGTTCGCGATGTGAACCTCATTGTTTGCAGAGCGCTCGAGAAAGGCCACCCCGGAAGAACCCGAGAGGTACCGGGCCGCTCAGCCGTCATATTTTGTCACGTGCAGGGAGGCCATTTTTCCCCACAAGATACCCGATTTGAGGAAATCGGAATTTGGATCTTTGAAGCATTCTTCTCTCCCTCTCAACTACGACCAAGACCTTAGACCACCGCTATAGCTATGTGTTACTCGTCTGCAGCAGAACTTCACTATCAGTGAAGTTGTTCTGCAAAATTAATTGTGAGCCCAATCTACTGCTTGATTCTTGGTTTGTCCCAATGTGGTGTTGTTTTCTCACTGTCCTCTTTGAAGTTTCACAGGTTGGGATGTGGATTTTTCATAGCGTCTCGACTCTCGAGGGTCCCAGAGAATGTCACGTAATGGACACATGATCGAAAATCTCCCTTGCACGATCATCTGCTACGTCGTCTGGCGGAGTTATGGTAGGCCTGCTCATTATACATAGTCATTCAGTTCACCAATTATATTCAGTACAATGTCTTATCAGTAGTGCTGACTCGCATCTTACTTTCTCATTTACTTAATCTCCTTGTCTTTTCGCTGAATTGTTGAGGTCAGAAACCTTGGCATAAGCAGACCGATGACGACTACCCTACGATACCAGATAGCCATGAGGCTAGCAAGAGTCTAGGTACCGCTCAGATCTGCGTCGAGGAAAGACCCAATTGTCAGCTTCCAGAAGCTGATACATGTGCCACAAATTCGTTCCTTGCGGGCCGTGTTCGAATAGTAAGTGCTCGAACATCTCACGTCCCCACATTCCAGCTGACCTGACCGACTCCTCGTTAGAAGCTCTGCTCGTCCCATGGCAGTTGCTCCGCCCAAATACAGAGCACGGTTTGGTCAACTGACAGTCCAAACGGTCGGCGAAACCTCGATGCCCACCGCAAATAGTATATATCCCAGTCATTCCCGATCTCCTCGCCAGTATTTGGGAACATCTCCCATATCACTCTACGATGTCGACTGCAGCGGCTAGCACGCAAAGATGTCGTCTATGCCGCTCCATTCATTTATGACGTGAGCCTTCACCAACTTCTTTGAATACGCTTGCTAAATATAAAGCTGCAACATAGCTCACAATGCACTCTATTACACAGACTGGCCACAATCCGCACGATGACCATCCGTATTGCTCTCCAGTTCCTCCTGTTTGCCATGGCAGCCGTAGCTCTGCCTTCGCTGCCTGCCGTACCCCTCGGTAAGCTCGCTACACAAACGTACTATGTCCCTCTAACCAACAAGTCTTTATTTAGCATGCTCGACCCCTGCTACCATCCCAAAATTCAACCAGACTACCCTCCCCAATCCTTTCGTGCTCAACGACGGACGACCCGTCCGGACAACCTCGGACTGGGCATGCAGACGAGCACAAATCTCCGCGTTGATCCAGGGCTACGAAGCTGGCTTCCTCCCCCCGAGACCGTCCATCGTCAGAGCGAACTTCACGAAAAACGGGACGGCTGGTACACTCGGTGTCACCGCTGGGTTCAAGAACAAGACGGTCTCTTTCAGCTCTCCCATCACCTTCCCGGCTGGTGATCCTCCTGCAGGAGGATTTCCGTTGCTGATCGCATATGACGGGCTGAGTATCCCTGTTCCCGCCGGGGTGAGCACAATACGCATTTATCATATATTCCTTGGGTAGAAGTTAATAGTACATGATGTACGTCCAGGTTGCAACGCTTATCTTTACGAACGACGCTGTCGGTCTACAAAACGATCTAACTAGTCGCGGTAAAGGTCTCTTCTTCGACCTCTATGGTGCCGATGCGTCTGCCTCTGCTATGACGGCGTGGGTCTGGGGCGTCAGTCGCATCATCGACGCTCTCGAGCTCTCGCCCCATGCGAATATCAACCTGAAGAAACTGGCCGTCACAGGCTGCTCACGAGATGGCAAAGGCGCGCTAATGGCGGGTGCCTTCGAGACACGTATTGCCTTGACCATTCCGCAAGAGTCAGGCTCTGGCGGCGACACTTGTGTCAGCAATTTTCTTTTACTTCTCACACGCTGTTCAACGGTGCTCATACTTCACGAATTGCATCTAGTGGCGTCTTTCGAAGTTCGAGCAAGACAGCGGCGACGTCGTCCAGCAAGCAACCGAGATCGTCCAAGAGAACGTCTGGTTCTCACCCACCTTCGACCAATACGTCAACGAGATCTCCGTCCTCCCATACGACCACCACTTCCTCGCCGCAATGGTCGCCCCCCGCGCCATGATCTCATTCGAGAACACGGACTTCGAGTGGCTAAGCCCGCTCAGCGGGTTCGGCTGCATGACGGCTGCGCACACCGTCTTTGAGGCGTTGGGGATTCCGGAGAATCACGGATTCGTACAGGCGGGGAACCATAGCCATTGTCTTTTCCCTGAGTCGCAGAACGACCAGCTCTTTGCGTTCTTTGATAAGTTCTTGCTGGGCCAGGAGGCGGATACTGATGTCTTCACCACTAACGGTCTTTTCAACGGAACTGTGTGGAACGCGTCTCAGTGGATTGACTGGAAGACTCCCCGACTTGGCAAGTTGTAGTAGTGTGCCTCCATTTTACGGTCCTCATATACACCATCTAAATACGACTACTCGCACGCAAAGCATTAGCACGAGTGTGTAATTACCAAAACTATGCCTCTGTCAGTTCCCCAAGCAGTGAAAATACTTGCTCCGAGAGTAGCCACGCGAAGCTATACCGTCTGTCCGGAGACACAGACACGTTCTCAGAAGCGAGCATTTCCCGGAAATCCTCTTCTACCTCAGCGTCAGCGTCAGCCTCCGAATCCTCACCGTCAAATCTCTCGAAGTCGCTGGCGGTCCAGTGGATATCGCGATATTGAGCGAAGCGTTCACTGCCATCGTATGAGAGTTTGTAGGCAGCCAAGGCCCAACTGCGCAGATCAGCCTCCTTCCCTTTGCCTGAGGGGTGGCTTTCCACGTAATTGTAGACCCGGTCCTTCGCACCAGCTGCTACATGAGCAAACGCCTCTCTCACTGCAATCTAACAGAGTTTTATCAGCAATTGAACGAATTTCAACGGACAGAAAACTCACTACGTACTCGGATATCATGGTCTTTCTCCACCCTGACTCGGGTTTTGGGAGAGCGAAGTAGCAGGCCTGCGACGCATTCCGCTTCACTGATATTGTATCTACATCCATAATTTAGCTATGACGTAGACTTCATACCGGAGAAGGGAAAGACTAACCTTCTGAGCAGCCCTTCCAGCTCGAATTCGTAGCGGACTTTGTGCTTGGACGCTTCTTGTAGATACCGTTCGTATCCTGCACGGACTTCACTGCCCGGACCAAGTAGTCTAGGATCCCCACATGTCTTTGTATCTTCCTCCATAACGCCACGGAACTCAGGTTCCGGGTCTATCTCCCTGAACATGAGCCCGAGCGCTTTGTCACTACGATACGACTTGATTTCCTGTTTCTTGAATATGCGAATCGACTTGAAGTCCTGCATAGGGTTCACAGAACCAAAGGTTGGTGAAGGCAATAAGGTCTCAGGTGAGAATCTGACTTACCTTGCCCATGAAATCCGGATATTCTTCGATTCGAGGAATCTCATCCTGAGAAACAGGCACCCCGGTCTTGCAGAAGTCGACGGCCTTCGACGCAAGTCCTGCCAATTCGATGCATTCTGCGCTTTGAGGACCATGGCGATCGGCAAGAGCCAGATGTGCATTGCAAACGCGGCCGAGAACGTCGTTCTTGATGAAATCTACAAAGTGCTTAAGGGGATAGCAATTAGTTTTAACGTGATCGAAGGTGCCTCGACGCTAGTCTACCTCTTTGGTTTGTTCAAGTGTGACAGGACTACTGCACCTATGAGAAACAGGCCCAGTGTAGTCCATGGGTTCATGTACTTCCTTGATGAGCAATCGAGGGTCCCAGATTAAGCTGTACATATCCCCATCCCTGAGAACATCGCCGCTTAGTGTGGTTTCTATACAGGACAACAACGGCTTACAAGTCTCCTCCACTGAGCCTATAGCCACAGAAAGTCACAGATTAAATCAACAAGGGCCAACGAGACAGAGCTTATGTCGCGCACATGTTGGGAAGATCGCGTTCTCCTCGAACGTTAAAGACAATAACGTTGCGTAGATGCCGTAGTGAAGGGCGATCTACCGCCTGAACGATTCTCACATCTCCAGGATGAACTACAGTGCTCAGGAATATATATCGATCTGGAGCGAATACTTAAACTTGGGAAACTCACGACATGGATTCCGATAAATCAGACACTTTCCGGTGATGATCTGTGGATTGTGGTAAGGCGGATGGATTTGGCAGAAGACCTCGCCTTCTTCAAGGCAGTCGGTCTCGTCCGGGATACCTGCAACGCTATGAGTGCGGGTATGGAAAGTAGTATACGTGTCTCACTTACCGAGCAAGAAGGCACTCTCCGGAATTTCCATCCATGCCTTGCAGACATTTTGAGCATCAAACTACTGGCATCGTAACATGAATACATGGCATACCTTCCATTTCAGATCGCTCAGCAAACGACACTTGACAAGGCTTGTGATTGCATCCACAAAGGGATCATCATGTACGTTGTGCTTGAAAGCTTGCATCAAAGGGAACTTACACGATGTCAGTAATCAATAACTATATGCCAGTGTTAGTAGTTAGCACTCACTACGGATACACCTGCAAGCCTCTCTGGAGCAAATCCGCTCTCAAGCCCTTCTATCGACGCTTTCTCGGCGCGGAAGATATCTAATAGAGTCTGTGTAGGGCCTGCCTATTCAACGTAGCTTTGGAATAGGTGGCAACCTGAAACATACAAGAAAATAATAAAATGATTCGAAGAATCCTGCCGCCTCAGTTGAGTCCACGTACTTTTAATATGCAGAAGTCCCGATTTTCAGACGTGATCTTGATCTGACTATCCCTTTCGCGAATCTCGAAGTCTCCCAGCGTAGGATCATTGACTACAGACAATGTACCTTTCACGCCTCCGTCTCTGAACTGCACAGCAGACACCGGCGTAGCAGTGTATCCAATAACTCGTGCAGCTTCATCTGCGAGCTTTTGCGTAAAGTGGCCCGCACCATCTGTGAATGTGCTACGCATAGCCTGAGGTCAGTACGTTATCTACAATGGAGAACTCAAAGAGGGCCTACTATCCATTCCGCTGTATATCTGGATATCCGCGGTTAATCTTTACATCTAGCTTCACTTCACGAGTTGTGCTCAATGCCTTATACTGGCAGAGACGCTATAGTTAGAATGAATCGCTGCTTGATTTTCACGGAGCGCTCACCAGGCTTTGGCGAGCAGCGTGCTTTGCCACAATTCGTTCCTTGGTTAGGTCACCCATGGCGCGAAGGACGTTTTGCACAGTGAAATCCTCCGTCTCAGCTATAAACCAACATCCACGCTCCCTGCGGCACCATGGTATCAATACTTCTCAACGATACAAGAGATCGCAGAGAGGCCTACTGACCGAACTTGACTCTCGCTGAACGTAGCAAAGACATAATGTCTGCCTGCGATATAAAGGCCAAACTTGAGCGCACGACGGAGACGTGCAAAGACTCCCTCCGTTCCCTGCAACTTGTCGTCGATGACGAGCGTCTCTCCTTTGACCGGAAAGTCGCCATCCTCGTCGACAAATTGCACTCGAAGAAACCTATCCTCATACGTCGCCCACCTACGTAGCATCGAGTTGGAGGTTTCCTGCACGGGTGGCATGAGGATGCACTTGGTGGGAGTGATCAAGCAGCGTCTTGTCATGACTAGATGTGTGTCCAGAGGCCTGGGACGTGAAATGCGACGAGCCACCTCTACAGCAAGGATCAGAAGAGTTATAGCAGCGAGAACTATAGACGTACCTCTGACATCCGCCGTAATATTGTTTTGCCTGGTCCACTTGAACAAACCTTCAAGTACCAACGGCCGACGATCAGTTGGTACATGCGACAGAACGGAGAGGAGTTCTGTGATTTCTGGGATAGAGATGTTTCCATGGGAAAGCAGTGCTTCGACAAGGTACCGTATTGCGAATGACAGATCAGTCAACAATGTCCGTATTGGCAGGTCCCGCCAACGAGGCATAGGTAAGGGATCAGGCTCCGGGATTGTAGCATCATCGAAGTCGGGGTACAAGTTCAGCATTCTGAGGCGTACCATACCTGTTGAATGTGAATATAGGCAAGATGTTTGATACAGAACCAGTTTTCTACGTACACATCCACAAAAGCTTGTATTGTCGAGCAGTCACATCCAGGGTCAGCTGATGAACGTTCCACAGACCGAGCTACGCGAAACATGTTTAGAAATCAGCATACTTAACAGCTAAAACAACATAAAAGCCAACGTTTATGGCCAGCTTTGGATCCTCTATCGCGTGGATAACTCCCGCATGAAGTTCCGACACCAGTGGTCGCAGAAAATCGGCTTCTGTGGCGTGTCCGTCGAAGAATACCCCTCCGGCCGTGATGACAGAAGTCAGGTAGTGTGTATAACGAGGAGGACGGCGAGCTTTGATCGACAATACGGCAGTAACGCGGTCGCAGTCCTTTCTATACTCTGCTCGCAGTTTGATGCCCCCGGGAATGACATCGCGGAAGGGAATCCGACATTCGTACGGAGCGTAGGTGAGCTCTGTCAGACCAGTGCAGAACACGCGTATTTGAAACCACTAGGTATAGCCAGTACAATATGTCAGAATGAGATGGACCGCATCGGTATCAGCCAAACATACCTCTTCTTTAAATCGAATCCAGAACGAGCTGGGAAGGTCCTTCTCCGTATGAGGGTTAATCCCCTTCGGTTCCACGGCCGTCTCAAAGCCGCGAAAGTACTGTTGGCCCACTTCGACTCCAATAGACATCGCCTGAGGCTTGAATCCAAACTCGTTCCCTGATCTCGTGTTTTTGGTCGTCCGAGTTAAGAGCTCTTCTACCGTATGCTTCTCTCCCAAAATCCCCAATGCAGCGACGTGCTCTGCGAATGAGGTTCGATCGTAGATTTCATCGATCCAGTCCATGAAGGCAGAGAAGGGGGGAGAAGGGGATGCACCAGAGTTCGCACAGAGCGGTCTCTATATACTTATACTGATGTGGCGAAGGTTCACTGATCTGGCTTATCGTGGGTCAGCTGGTCCCAGGTGATTCTCACAACACAGCTAGCTGTAGGTTACTCACTTCGGATGCAAATATCTGATTGGCATTCGCGCCGCACTGTGCACCTGAGAAGGAGAATTCACCTACCTTGAAGGACTGTCGAAAAAACATTGCCCGAGGTTCACGCTCTCCAGAGACAAAAACTGCCAGAAACAAGCAGTTCATCTATTCACGATGTCCGGAATCGCACATTACCCTCACAACATATAAATCTAGCACCGTATGTCTATCCAAAGGACTGAGCCAGAGTTTCGCCCTAGAACAAGAACACCTGAACGAATATGTCAGTAGGAGAAGAGAACAAGCGAGGAATCCAAGGGCTACCTGGTCAGGGAGCTTGCTGACGGTACGAGGAGCCTCGTAGTTGAGCTCGGCCAAGTGTTTCCTTTAAACAATATTAGCAAAGGGCTAGCAATACAGCAAAATTGACCTCACTTCATAGCGGTCATCATAGGAGGAGGGCCGCACATGAGCACCTTGATATCTGCACTTGGAGCAGGCAAGTGCGTCTCAATCTGCTCCTTGGTCACGAACCCAACACCGCCAGTCCAGCCCTCCGGTGGGTTGTTCAGCACATAGTACACAGAGAACCGATGCGAATGGTTCTGCGCAAGCAAGTCGAGCTCCTTCTTCAACAGAATATCCTCCGGGTTAACATTCGCATAGATAAGGCTCAGTTTCGTCTTATCCTGCGGGTTTTTGAGAGCGGCACGGATGATCTGGAGCATAGGTGTGATTCCGGTACCACCAGCGATCATACCGAGATGACGAGAGAGGTCGGGACGGTAGGTAAATTGACCCTTGGGACCCTTGACGCGGATTTTGTCGCCGATTTTGAGGAGGGAGACGTGCCGGGAGATGTTGCCCTTCTCGTACGCCTTGATGAGCAGGTCGAAGTGGCCGGTGTCGTCGTCGCTGCTGGTGGGCGTGTAGCTGCGCATGATGTCCTTGCCGTTGATCTCGGCTTGGATAGACACGTGTTGGCCGATGGGGAGGCCCAAGACATCCTGGGGGTGAGGCAAGCCGAAGCGGTAGCTGTGTCATGGTAAGTCAGCGTGTTTGTCGTGAAGAATGGGTGTTCTACGGACATGGCGGTGTTGGGAGAGATTATTATCTTCTCTTTCAGTGGGAACTCTTGCCACTTGCTGGCATCGAGCACTGGCTTTCTCTCTGACACGTCACAGCGTCAGATACAGTTGACTAGACAAAAGTGGTACCACTCACTGCTCCCAAACTTCCAGTACACCAACGCAGAGGTAACCACAGCAAACAACAGAGCAAGCACCTGCGGTGCCTTCTCAGCCAAGTCCGACGACATGACAGCAGTGAGCGCAGAAGGTGTTTTTGTCGGCTGAGGAGTTTCGGTTTTCTTGGGGAGACCAACGAGAATGAGTTCCGAGATGTCGTAGCCGGCGTCCCGGAGCTTGGCTTTGACGATGTTGGAAACGTAGACGAGAGAGGAGAACACGCCGACGAAGGTCACCAGGTAGACGAGCTGGTAGCGGTTCATGCGAGGGGTGGGGACAGGGTCCTTTTGAATGTCGTGCGAGGGTGAACACGGTCTGGGGAAGTGGTCAGACGCGTCTAGCCACGCTCAAAAGCGCGGATTGATGGCGAACCCGAGTCGTGGTAAATTGAGTCTAATGCCCCTTGAATTCTTTCCCCAACGTTCGCAAATTAAACAAGCTCACTGTACAGATAGCAGCCATGGATGCTGAGAACTTCAATAAAGATACTGTCTCACGCAAAAAGTGGATGACTTCCCGTAGCGCTTTAACGGTTAACGGTCGCCCGTTAAAAGTGTCGGCATGATCGGCATGGGATTTTTG
>JAXQGN010000453.1:0-22437 GCA_037039805.1 Irpex sp. M6601 | reverse complement strand
CTCATACAACTGTTTCTGGCCATACCGGGTGACCAGCTTGCACCACAGGAATTACAATATATTCCATCTCATTGCAAAGACAATCCCGCTCTAACAGGCAAAGGGGACCCTGTGGTACACTCTTCACACAATCAGTAAATGGGCTCAACTTCAGGCAAGTATCACTGTCACGTTCAAGCATGGAAAAGCTCACGAGTATTTGTGAATTCCAGAGCAGGTCGAAATACTGGCACACTCTTTTCATTCACGTATAACCCGAAATACTACATTATCTGAGAGATGTCAATGTTCATGTCAATGTTTACTGGTCCTAGTTGAGGGAGACACCATCTGTGGCAGGATGATTAGGTAGTATACCTGCCCCTTTTCACATGAGACCGCTGGATTTCCTAGTTTTGCTTTGCGCGAGCTGGCAAGTCCAGTCAGCTCTAGGCTCCTATCCAGCCACCCTAGTATTGTCAGTCTCAGACGTCCGGTCAATATAACTCTCAGCAAGCAGACCTACCACATGTTTTAATATAAGATTGTTAGAATTCTCCAAGAATTTCGTATTTTACTGATGGGACTACTGTATCTAGTGCGCCGACTACTATTCAATCCCAGTTCCGTTCCGCATTCTCATTTGTTGATGCACCTTTCTAGCCCTACATACAGTAACGGCACACCTATTAACGCGGTCCTCCGCGTGTCGCGACTTCCAGTCATCGTCATAGCGGTAGTTTAGTTTGTTCTACCATTTCTCCTTGTCATACCCTCGCCCCCAGTCTTACATGTGTTATGTACACGGTAGACGTAAATTTAGATGGAAAAAAAATACCCTCGCCCCCAGCTTAGCCGACGATGTTCAATTTCAGTTGAAACCTTAAGTCATTATCGACGACGGCTTTGATAGCTAGGTTTGAAGCTAGAAGGCGTTCACGGCAGTTCCATTCGCATGGATAAGATAATTATCTTAACGCTTTAGTTTGTTAGCAGGGCTATATAGCTGAGGATCACGCGCATGGGAAAGACAAGTGATAGAGGGGAAATGTCAGGAGCTCTGGGCTTCCCGCCGAAGTGGTGTTAAGGATATGGCCATTATATGAATTGACTATTATAAAGTAACTTCGGTATCACCGCGACCCCACTCCAGCCCTGCGTTCGCCTCCAGCCTTTGTTTCTTCTTGCGCGTGTCCTCCATGCACTCGGATACTCGTGTTATTGCTTCAGATATGCTGTAGAGTTGCACCTCTATATCCTGAGCCATCTCGCCAAACGCAGATCGATCCACTTCCGCGAGTTGAGCTTGAATCAGCGAGACCTTGACCCGGATATCCAGCACACCGTCCATGATCCATTGGATGTGTCTGAGGGCCTTTGCACGATGGTTCACCATTCCCTTCAGAAAACTCAGCTGCTGACCTAACGCCCGCAGACGGTCCCTGTTATCTCCAGGCGCCGTCCAAAAAGGACGCAGTGTGTGATCATGTTCCTCGACGGGCATGACGTCCTCGCGGGAGGTGAGAGCGTGGGCGACGGAGAGACTATCAGTGATGGATTCCAGACTATCCAGCGAGATCCGGCAGTGAGCCAGGATCTGAGTTGTCCCGTTAATTAAGGCGTCGATTGAGTGATCAAAGCCATGCTGAAATAGCACCGCCGCACGAAAATGTAGCGCGGGAAAGACAAAAGAAAGCCAAGATGGAGCAAGATGTTTCAGGGTATGCAGAGTATAGTCATTGGCGGCCATGGTACTGATAGCTATGCTTCAGCACATCTTGAGAAAACACAGAACATGCTTGCTTACCTTTTCACCGATATGTTAATGGACGCCTGGACAGCTCGAAGGGTAATCATAGAGTCTCGGATTTGATGCTGCAAGTCATGTAGAGTGTCTAGCAAAGGATCATTAGGTTTGAGGCTACTCCTGTGCGCATGGCTCATAAGGTCTCCTATGGTGATATCCGACCTCCAAAGGTCCCAAACCACCTCGGAAATCCCTATTGATTCCTCAAGCAGGTTTTGAAGGAAGTCACCTTCCGCTTCAGAGAGTCGATGAAAGTCTACAACGCCCACCACAACACGCAATGAGCGAGGTGAATTGCACGGCCAACCACTCCAATAGGAGGATGTAATGGGGAGCTCGCATACGATTTCGAACGGCGAGAGAGGTGTGTCAATACTCCGACGTATCTTTGAGAAGATGAGGATGTTTGCGACTAGCCATGCTAGACAGAGTGCCATCGGCCATCTGAACAGGCTGTACAGCGTCTTGGTGACTCCGAGAAGAAGGTCAGCCGATTGTATGAGAACGGTGGCTAGTGCATAATATTGTCAGCTCACTTCAAATGAAAAACATGCCGGATGCTTACTTGTGACAGCTAAACACCGACGGTCAACGCTTTCCGCAAGCGTGTCTCTCCCTGCCTCTCCATCTGTGAAAGTTCCAGTCGGATTCAGAGTGCTTACAGTGACTCAGGCGCATTATACTCACATATGGCGCTTGGTTCTTCATGAAAAGAGGGTGTGAGTTCCATGGTAAGGGAGTTGTCTAGAGCGGAGAGGGTATATGTGGAAGAATTAAGAAGAGGACGAGCGGACCCGGAATGAAAAAGGACGGAATTCAAAAGAGTGTCTTGACCAAACAAAGAGCCAGGGCGAGAAGTCTCCTCGCTCGCGCCGGAGTCATTGGTTTGACGCTTGTAGTCTACACTAGAGTCAGAGTCTGGAAATGCAACATGAGATCATTCTATAGGTCGAAATAGCAGCAAGGCCCCCACATACCATTGGGCTGAGCTATAAGGCTATGGTCGTGGGCCATGCCAAGTGAAGCTAGGGGTTTGGTTAACAAGCGAAGACTGCTGGGGAGGGCTTTAAAGACACGACCCGGCGAAAGCCGAGGCGGTACAGCTTTACGTGTTATAGGGGAGAATAGGGATGCCTGGTGCACTTCTGTAAAATGTGTCAGTTCCGTGTCTTGGCGATGTCTCGAACAAACGAGGTCCGACCAAGCGATTTCTGACCTGGTAGAGATCCAATCTAGACATGCAGGCGCGTCATTGCGGCGGAATTCAGAACGATAGAGGCAGAGGTGGGGAATTGTGATCTCTGGCTGGCTACTATTCGCTAGGGAGGGCGAGAAGAGAGCCGGATGCGTGTTTCAGCGAAGTGCGACTGTGCATGGCTTCAGCGAAGTGGGCCTATCGTTCTGAATCTGGCTGTGAGAAGCGGCCGAGGGCCGTCCCTGTGGGTGCCTTGACCAGCAACAAGGAAAATTAGCAGCTCTTACCTACCTTGACTGCACACGACCTATGATTCTGGTGTTCCGACTCAATTACAAAGTCTTTCTTGGTCAATGTAGGATAATAAGAGGCATTTTGTCATTATCTAAGGGCCAGGGAGTCCTGTTCCTTTTTTCTGTAACAACGCTTAGGCGACCTTCTTAAGACTTGCCAGCCAGATCCGATCATAAGCCCTAGGTGTCCACCAAAGACATCAAGGGAGGCGCGAGCTTCCGAACAACTTACTATCCAAAGATTCCAGCTAAAACCAGAACATTAGGCCACTTGCCATCAATTTACACATAGGCGGACTTGGCGGGATGATGGCGGCAGAGACATCGACGCGTCCCATTCGCTCAAGCTCGATCCTGGCCCAGCGGCCGGAGGTCTTTGGTGATCCGCTCTGTGTATGTACGACAAAATGTGGCCTAACGTTCTGGTTTTAGCTGTCATGTCAAGCACATCAACTAGACAGCCGGACCTCGCTCGCCGGACAGCAAAACCGCTGCGGGACGAGAACAACGTAACTGTCGATCATAGAGTCATAGTGGTTGGAAGCGGGCAGACAGACCAAGCCGTAAGCCTCAAGTAAGTGACCTCCGTGATATCGAGAGAAGTGGATGCTTACCTGTGCCATCATAGCTAACTTCCAAGCTGTCCTATTGGCATCGCCGGGCGAGAGGAAATGATGTTGGATGTGTGCAGCTGGGCATGGATAAAAAGTCAGTAAATTGTACTGCGCTGTATTAGGAGACATCGGCAACCCTTGTCATGCATTATGATGCATGATGGCCGGCCGCTCATCTCCTTCAAGGAACTTCTGCAGCTGGCAACCAACTCCAAGCCACCACGTGTGACTGTGACCTATCAATTCTGATCCGAGGGACGCCGCGCCCAAGCGCTGGTTAAGCATGAGGTCGTTTGCGCTGGCACCTCACGATTCTATTTCCGAGACGACAAGCTACGACGCCAACGCCAACACACATGGCCGAACAATACCTCTCTGAATGGAATACCGAATCAAAGCAGCTCTCCCTGGTTGGGCTGTGTGACCTGGCTATCAGTGTGGATGGGGCGTGGCTTGCCGCACGTGGCTCGGAATGCATCTACATTCTTTGTGCTATGTCTGGAAGTCTGCTCGCACGTTTATTCTACCCTGAGAAGAGCGTCGGAATAAACTGGGACAACGACGTACTCGTTTGTGCTTATGAGGATGGCTCCTTGATGAATCTTTGGCTTCAAAAACCGGAGGTAAGGCCCAACATTATCCCTAGCATCCTCATAGTTCGTACTATATCTCTCATGATAGAAAAGCATATTGGTGCAAGTGATTCAGATTGAGGGGTATCACGCGTCGCACTTCGCGACAAGCACGGGAGGAATGTTTCTCGCCGCAGGAGCTGGACCCACCACGCTTATCTGGTGCCTGAGAGAAAGTAAGACACCTTCGTTTTTATGGACAATTCGTTCTTGCTTACGCCGTAGTAGAGAGGTGGAGCAACTATAGCCACCTCGTCTGGCCATGGCCTTACGACGGGCGACGTGGGAAGGACTCCATCAAGATCACGGGAATGCACTGGGTGAAATCGGACCATCTATTGATCGGTTATACGGAGTACGGCGTGCAGTAAGTCCTATTAATGCAAAGATATCATCCCAAGGCTGATAGTAGCTGTCTAGGCTATGGGAGCCCAAGAGCAGTACTGTGTTGCGTCAAATCATACCTTTTCAAACCTCAATGTGCGTTCATTATGTTGGCTTTCGCAATGCCTATTCTTACATGAATTTTGGTTTCAGAGGCACTATCAACTACTGTGACTCTTCTGAAATCCTGGTGGTGGCACAACCCTTCAAGTTTGACATTTACACTCTCAGATCTGGATACGGAAGCTATGTGGTGTCTTTCGATCATGATTACCAGGATAGCAATCCTTGTACAGCATTCATCCACGGCGGGAGAGTACTTGTGGGAGCCTGCAGTGGTGGTATCGCGCAGGGCTGGGCTGTGAAACAAGAGGGCTCCGTGCCAAGTGAAACGTTTGCGCTTGCACACTCCAGTGAGCTTTCATCATCACTTTCCTGTCGGCCCAGCTATAATTGAGTCGAATGCGTTCTTCAGCCACCGGTCAAAGAATCCTTGCACTTGCCGTAGGTGCAACGCCTTCTGCTCTTGTATTTTCTCCACGTTGACTGCCTCGATCGCTCAGCACCATGAGTTTAAGAAGGAAGGGCGTTCGATCATCGTAACGGCTACTGAGAGCTCCATTCGAAAGTGGAGTATGGAAGGAAGGTCCCCACAAGCATTCGTAACCTGTCAGCTATATTGACTTGTTCCTGAACAGGCGAAGTAGAGTCCGATGTGCCCGCAACTAGCTGGTCGATCATGATGGTCAGTCTGTGCATGAAATAGCTCTTTCAATTTGAGCCTGACCTGCTCTCCGTCTCAAGATCTTGTTGAATCTTTTGTTAGTCTTCGCTGCTTTGTACCTTATGAGGAGTCGATGACCAGCTACTCCCCCCCCCCCCCTCCTACCCATCACGAGGCTCTATAATTTTATAATTTGCTATCTCCACTCGTGCAACATCCGCGGAAGCATGAAGTCAGGCAGTTCGCTGTGCAGGTTAGTCCATGTCAAATTGCTTCATGCTTTGGTAGCACACCCAAGGGACAACAATGAAATGGAAGCACCGTAACAATTTCAAGCGATAGTTTAGGTCAATATGACGCGCTGTGGTTAATGTGCGCAGCCCTCTCACCGCCAGGTCATTAACTGGAGACTTGGGTTGTCCTTGTCTTATCATCTAGCGCCACACCATATGTGTCCATTTCCCCATAAAAGTAGAGTTCGCTTGAGTTATTCCTAGCTGCGCAATTACTAATGTGTTTCCTTCTTTTCGCAAGGCGGCCTCCGATGACCACGCATCGTGCTTTGACATTTGTGCGGAATTGATATTCTCACCTACCAGAACTGTTGGGTGGTGTGTGAGATACTTTCGGCAATCGTCGTGTCGAGTTTGGGAGCATCTTCCACGTGAGCTGACAATGAGTCGGGGACTGCCAGTGTCAGACGCAGCAACTTTGGCGTTGAGCGTGAACAGCTTCCAAGATCTTGTAGGACTTTCAAGGTACTTTGTTTGTTGACGCACGCAGCCCAACTTGAATGCGCCCATCAGCTACAAGCAACTCTGAGTCTGTCAGCTTCACTGCCAATATTGATCACTTTGGAACATCGAGCGCACTGCCAATGATAGCATACTAGTAGTGTGATTACTGCGCACACCAGAGATGCGGACTTTGGGGATGCAAGTCATCACGGCTTGATAACTTAGCTATCAGGTATGTTTCAATCGCTAGTAGTTGTTTCGGATAGCTTTCTACTCTCATACTGTATAGCAGCCACTTGCGAACGGACAAGCCACCAATACCCGGGCCCGTGCGACCATCTATTTGCTCCATAGACCAGCACCCGGACCCGGACTATGCAGGATATAAGGTAAGCGACGCCTACTATTGCTGTTGCGCGACGCTTTATACGTTCTGTGTTGGCTGAATAGCTAGTAGGGTCACAACGGTGGTAAACGCGCTTTCGGATCAGTCGCACGTCAGTGATGATCTCTACTGATGGGGTGACGGGTTTTGCAAACGCGACAGAGTTTGCAAATCGCTATCCTGTATTCACGACATGAGCCCTTCCGTACCGGTATAATGCGCCATGAAAAGAGATGACTCTCACGTCTATTTCAATGCAGTTTTTATATTTATTAGTGTTGTTCTCCGTCCAGCCGACTACTACCGGTAGATTTTGCAGCTGAAGTGAGAGAGGATCTGGCGAGATCCGAGAGATCTTATAGAGCGGTCGGCCTGAGACTCTCAGAAGTAAACGGTAGCATCATCAGCGTTGCATGTGCATACTCAAACAAAATAAATTGCGTCGCTGTGGGGATGTATGGACGATAGTCTTTCATATGCGTGACCAACGGAGGATGGGAGTGACGTTACCCATCGTCACGGACAGCTTCATACAGCACTGAAGCGCTGTGACTTTCGTTACCATGAGACATCAATCTGTGACGAGAACCGCGACAGGTTTTGCAAAACCTCCACTCTCGTCGCCAGAAACGTTTCTCTCATCGCCCTTATCATTTTCGGGATACCAGGTCCTCCGGAAATCGTAGAATAGATCCTAGGCTATCCATCAGTGCAAAAATTACGTCTATCGCCTAAGTATACGACGAGTTACACGGTTCGCAGCCGCTACTTTGCAAACGCGTTTGCAAAACCCGTCACCCCATAGTATTGATGGAATTTGCGTCAATACGAGGCTGTAGTGAGGCCAAACTACCAGACCCAGAACTCGTGCGTTACTGTATCGATGCTCGCTCCGCTCCCAAGTAAGTACGCCTGTATAGAGTACATGTGCTACAGCACTAACGCTTCTTCAGTAACAATAAATATAAAGGGCCTTGACCGTCCTGACCGGTCAGGGAACATGCTCACGATGGAGAGCCCTACAACAAGGGAGAGTGCCTGCGTAGGCGACAACGGTTCTGAGTCTGACTCGCATACCGCGCACGTGAAACTTGGATCCTTCCCATCTAATGGCATGCTGGCTAAAGCGACACAAGGGGGCGCGCGAACACAGCGCGCATTTCCTGCAGAACTTAATCCCTGAAGAGATTGTGAGCACTTGGAGCGCCCACTGAGCTCAAACAACTCACAAGTCGAAGGAGTCCAACGGTCGCCGCCGCTGTGGTTCTTAAGGTGCAACGGGGAGGCCCCAGTTTGTGACGTTTAACTGCCGCCTGACGATCGTCCAAAACCCGAAGTGCGCGAATAGCACGGCGACAAAGATTGGACAGCCCAAGGCGTGCTGCCATAGTTCCCTCAGCCCACAAGCATGGTGTACGCCGATAGCCTCAAGGCGTGCCACCGCAAGGGAACTGGGTTCGAAGTAGAAGAATGGAAATGGGGGATGGGCCCCATGAGCCGACACCTCAAGGCGCGGCAGGCTTAGCAGCTAGAGGTAGAACTGCAGCAGCTGCAGCTCTTTTGGGGGAAGGGGATGGGAGCGAGAGGATGCCGCTGGTGCAGTTATATACGCTCGGCCCCTTATATAGTGACGCGTCGCGTTGAAAGTTACACCGCGAGAACGTGATTCGTGGCCCTGAATGCGTTGCGAGTTTCAGTTTCCCTATGTTACCCTCATCAGCCCGGATGTCCCTCATTATTTGACAGCTTGTCAATCTACAGAGCTTTGCTTAAACGCCAGGATATTGATGTGTACTTGGTATCGCACAATTGCTTGAGCTCCGCGTACATGAACTTGAGCATACAATCGGCGCGTCTCACTGTTTAGAAAGGACGAGGACAGGGACGAGGCTGGCGAGGGGTACCCTCGAGTCGAGTCCAACTCACGAGTTAACTCGACTTGCGAGTTCGCCTAGCAAAACTCGGAAAACGAGTCGAGTTGACTCGCGAGTTGCTGATGGGCTTACGTAGCGAGCCTCTGATTGGTTTCCTGTGATCCCATTCGCATCCGGTTCCTGACGTCAGTCCATTTATCCGTTCGCGTTGCCATGTCTGGCGCTAACACGCGGGCAGTGTACTTAATACCACCTTGGACGCATATGCACGCATTCTCCACGCTATAGCTAGCTTTCACCTGCGGAATACCAGGTAGATAGAGTTTAAACTGATTATGAATAGCTCTGTGCACAAAATCCGGAGTGGACAAAGCCTACAGGTCGATACCCAAAAAATGCAAGGAAATATCCGAGGCTCGGCGTGATCAGACTCGGTTCAACTCGTGATCTCAAGTTTTTCCGAGTTGGGTCGACTCGACTCAACTCAACTCGGAGCAACACTAACCCTGAGCCACAAAATTCACGTGTTAACCCTGACAATACTTACACAGGCCTCTTTTGTTTTGTCCGGACTCCATCAGCGCTGGCTCGGCCGCTTCGCTTGTCCGGACGCCTTCAAACAGAGGCTCCAAATTTCGTCCGCATTCGCCCAAGACGCCTCATTTCGCGCTGTTTTCGACTTTCCTTACTATTCTGAGGCCTCTGGGTTGTGTCTGAGCGTTGAAGTCTCGTAGTAGACGCGTCTGTCTGCCGCTGACATCCATAGCATCCCAGTGAGAATAGGATCTACCCGGACCCACTGACTTCGAATTTTCTCTTCTCCGCCAGCTTGTTGACAGTAAACACCAGTACTAGGGCGCATGACCGAAATTTTCTTACGTCTACTGGTATCGAACATATCTTACTGTATTGCAATATACCACAATCTACTCCAGTCTACATAATGAATCGCGTCCGTTCTCGTGCACCATATACTGTACTCTACTGTCCTCGCATCCTCGCTTACGCCCATCGACCACTGCGCCGTTCGTTATATTGAAGCCTAATACCTTGAGACGACGTAGCTTATTCCTTCGCATGAGCAAGTTGGCCACATTGCTTCCCTCCCCTGAGAGCACACCGTCTCTGGCAAGAGGAGTACAATTAATATCAATTCCGTCGCAACAAGCCAAAAAAAAACCTACCGCAGTAGCCGCAACATTGTTCCATTCCTGTGTGGGAAGTTTATTACATATAACATCAGCAAGGTGTTCGGCTAGGATAAGGCTGGTTTGAATGCTGGACCATCTTTGTGACCTTTCCAATGCTCCTGAAAAGTCTTGCCGGACCCGTTGCGATTGTCACGCATCCATTTTTGCTTGCACAAAGACCTTCGCCGAGCTCGACTTACTTGTGTGATGAATATAATGTTGCGACTTACTTTGCTGTGGTTGCCTTGACCTCTGTTGTCGCGCTACTTGTTGCGTCACAAGCGGCACTGTGACTGTGGTAAAAGAGTGAGTAACCTGCTGAGGTGTGAGAATACACGTACGGCGTTGTTTCGATTTGCTGCGAGACCCTGACACCACCGTCCCATGCGGCCAGACCTGTGTGAGCTACTGCGGTGCCAGCCGATACTACTTTCCTCGTCTGCGACTCTGAGTCTGATGCTGGCGAGTGCCTTCAACGGACAATTGAACGAAGTCGTCATGGCGGGGTTGGTAGCTTGTATATCCAAGCCGTCTGCCGGCTTTTCTGTAATCAAGGATGGCAGCGCGTCACCTGATGGGGCTGATGCTGTAGCCGAGGCCGTAGTTGCTGCTGGTGGACATGATGAGATGGAGAAGCTGGTGAGTCGAGAGAACCCGGAGGGGGGTGGGGTGGCAGCTGGTGCTGCCTGCGTTGGCCCTGCCATAGATGGGCTGATTCCCGACATAGCCGTACTGGCTGAACTCGTCGAGGAACTGGCCGCGGGTTCCTCGATGAGTTTGAACGTGTTGAGTTCGTAATGTATCTAAAACTGTCAAAAACGTACCGTCGATGGCGCAGCGTTGCGAACGGCATGAGTAGCCAAGGCCGATGGTGCATTGGTTTCGTGTCTTGACAGTACCCCCTGGCGAGTTGGAGGCGAGATAGTCTGAGCAACCTTTTTTTTGCTATCAACGGTCGCTTTAGTAGTGGGGTATGACGCGGAGCAATCAAGTACTTACAGAGAACCAAACCTAGCGCGTTTGGGAGCACCAGCGTTCGCCGACGATGGTTCGTCTACGCGTCGTTTACCCTTATTGAGTGAGTTTCCGACAGTACTGGTTTGTGCCGAAGGTCCGGGCAGCTGAACCTATGGACGTCGTTGCACGAAATCTAAGGATCAGCTCATGCGAGGGAAAAACTCTTACACTAACTTTCGATGCAGTGGCAAGCGCCGGCGTAGCCGAGCTCTCGCGGTCTTCGTCGTTTGGAGCTGTTGTGTCGAGTTCCAACTCGCCTTTCCGGTTCTTCAGCCACGACGGATGATGATTTTTAAGATACTGTTGGAGCTTCCAGTCACCATGGCCAAGACGGAACTCGGGGAATCAAGGGTATACGTTAGCGACAATATAATTGAATGCTCCCATATATGAATCGCGCTCCCAATGCTCTATGGAACTGCCACCCGGCATGCGAGACCATATCAAAAGCTCAGCGTAACAGAGCTCTAAGACATTGTTGATATCGGAGCGCCTCTCGTCAGTTATAGGCACTCCGTCCGCGTCTTGGACAAACTCGTGCCATTTGAGCTTTATCCCGTCTTCTGTAATGTGACTGGGACGGTATCAGAGTGGCATCCACTCTCGCTTGAACGAGTAGGTTATTGTGGCGATCCTTGCCAGTTGCGAGAAGAGGAAACATATGCTGTCCGGAGTTAAGCTAGATGCTTTGTCTGATTGCACCTGAGACCTATGGCCGCTGTTCTGAGTATAATGCACGTAGATTCATGAATTACATACCTCTTTACACTTGACTCTGTCGATGTATGCGCTTTCTCGATGCGACCTTCAAGACCTTGCACTTATTTCTCGAGCCGTAGAATTGTTTCACGAATTTTTGTATGTGTGTCCCTGTGGTGAGTGCAAGTTAAGGTATATGCACTATAATAATCACGAAGCTCACCGAGTTTGTTGTAATGCTTGGTACTTCTGATATAACAGCGCATGGTGGGCGATTGCGACAGAGATCGAAGCACTGTGGGATGCGTTGCGAAGTATCTGATGGCTTATATGCGTCGTCGCATTGAGATTCGGGCTCGGCGACGCGGCCGACTGCACAACAGCAGAATCAACATCAGTTTTTGAGAATTCAAATCACACCCACACGGGATCCTAATAAGAAGCTGACATGTTCGCTTTCGAGACCGCGTAACGAGCTATCTGGGGTTGCCGAGCGGGAACATTAACGGATCGAGCTGCGTGTGCTCCGTCTCTGGTGATGTGAGGCTCATGGACCGCGATGTGAGGCTCATGGATCGCGATTCACATTCGAAAGGACTCGAAGCAGAGGCCAAAGCCGCGCTCGGACTAGAGAGGAAACTGAGGTCAAACTCGGACATGGTGGTACTTGGTGAAAGAAAGGGCGGAGGAAAGGAGAGTCGCGCAGCCTGAGAGCAGAGCTCGGTCGAAGCCACGTGCTCGCGTGAGTATTGGGCGCTAGTGGTAAGCGGCGCTACTATGTCTCGATATGTTGGGCTTTCTCTTTCCTTCTCTCTCACTCTGTCTCCCACTCCTGCAGCGCGTATGTCGATGTAGAGATATTTCAACTTTCAATATTATCTAGGTATGTCAACTTTATTCAACTGGAGCGTAGCTGACTTTGCTAATAACACACACCTAGGCGAGCACATACTCACCCGTGTTCTCGACATGGTAAGTGATACGACGGACTTATTAGTCTCAAATACGAGGCTGATTTATCTTCATCTTGTCTTAGCTGTAGATACGACCAGCGTACGCCGTGATAATGCTATCGTTGTCTGTATTGTATGTTACGGCATTAGCAATCGACTCTCAACAAGAAAGGAAAGCATGTAGAACAGCACTCTAGCTGCATCCAAACGGGCTACGATGCACCTTCTAATCGCTGGTGTTTGAGCCGTTGAGACTTCTATATTCCCGCGACTCTGTCGTCCAGCCCTCACGTCCTCTCTCGCACTTTCGACGCTGGATTTCGACGCCCGACGACCAAGGGTACGTTCCCTATACATCTTCTAATGGAGGCCGTGACCTAATAGCTTGATAGGTTGTCATTCAGGCTCCGAGGTCATGTTTCTCTTTTGCCACGGACTTGTCCCAAAACGGTAAGAAATCCTCGCGCTGCCTGAAGTCTTTGGGTATGAGACTACCATTTATGGCAACTTTTCTCTCCCCTGTCTCCCTGTCTCAGCGGCGGTCGAGGGTCCGGGAGCGAGACTACTTACTACTAGTAACGGCCCTCGAGGTCCAATTTTATCCGGACTCGGGGAAGCCTACGGCTTCCAAAAGCCCAATTTTGTCCGGACTTCGAAGAGCCGTTTTAGGGAATTGTCAGGTTAGACGCACTGATAGCAAAGGTCTTGCAATATTGTCACGGAATCCTGATGCTGGATGCGGTAGTTCGCAAGCAAGAAGCCGTCCGTCACGAGCGTGAGAGCATGCTGGCTCCCGAAGCACGAGCGAGAAAGCACTAGGAGAGCCGATTGGGAATTGGTGAGAGTTGGATCCAGTATGCGCGCCGATCGTAAATTAATGACTGACGGTGATTGGCACTGGATGTTGAACTACCTCTGAGACGGAATTAAGTAAAGCTCTGGATTCCGAGCCACTCATTCCGGCGAGATTCAACTTCAACTCAGCCAGTCTGCCGCCAAAATAAAAGATAGTATTCTCTGCGACTGGCTATTCAGATGAAGGACTAGTAGAGCAAACAGCCGAGCGGCCGCCATTTTCGGAAAGAACATAGACGGGGGCTCGCGGAAGACATGCAGGGATGAGTACGGAGGAGCATGGGTAGCAGGCACTGGCAACCACCCTTGCCCTGTGATGAAGGAAAGACTTGATTTGACGGAATATTGGGCCTAGTTTTTCGTTGAGATCGCCTGTGTTGAATGAGCTGGGATTCTTTTCCTGCCAGAAGATACCTAGTTCTCTGCCTCTTCCTCGGTTTCAAATCATCAACGTCATCCTCTCTCTTTCGTTTGACCCTGAGGCTCAGCACCCAAGCTGAATTGTTTGGGATCTGAGGGCGTGCTTTAGTTGGCGGTGGGGTTAAAAAGTGCACTAACTACCTTTTCGTTGATCTCCCTGGCCCTCTGTAAAGCCTCCGGTGTGCGCGCCGCATCCCGAAGCTGTCTTAGCTTTTTGGGGTCGTCGGGTACAGCATCAGCTAACAACTTTCCCTGATAAGTGGTGCTGTGGGTGAAACACATCTAAAACATAGTGTCAGATAATGGACCAGTTTTTTTGTGAGACTCGCTTACGGGAGTGATCTCATGGCGTGTGGTACTGAACGATAAATCCAGTAGAAATGGGGGCGGATGAGCGATCCTTGGGCGCGGCCTCGGCGTTTCTGGACACCGGACGAAGCATTGACCGATGCTCACACCCACAACGGTGAGAAGGCCCATGCAGATGGGGAAATATTATTCGGTTATTAGGGAGTAGAGGCGCAATAGTAAAAGGAATGTGAGGTTTGAGTTAGA
Organism: Irpex sp. M6601; assembly: GCA_037039805.1. NCBI lineage: Eukaryota > Fungi > Basidiomycota > Agaricomycetes > Polyporales > Irpicaceae > Irpex > Irpex sp. M6601. The sequence continues at coordinate 8,124 of JAXQGN010000453.1, read as the reverse complement.
ATGTGGTATAAACGAACGGAAAAGAAAGCGTGAGAAGGGAGAGAGAGAGAGAGAGAGAGAGAGGCCCATATATACATAGCTCAAAAATCGCACAGGCTCGCTTCGAGCTGATCACTGGCGCAGGTGAGCGGGACGAAAGAATCGTGATGGCCGTCTCGTTCCCATTCGCTAGGGAAGGCTAGAAGAGAGCCAGACGCAGCGAAGTCCGACTATGGGTGTGTTTAGCGATGGGGGCCTATCGTTTGGATCTGGCTGTGATATTGGCCGTTTCTTAGTGGGGTAACTCTGCCCCAAAACTTTTACGGTTCTTGTCTCAAAACCTTTTTTTGCCTGTCTCTTGGAATGGTACCTCCGAGTCTTGCTTCGTTTGGGGTCCTCGTCGCAGTGCATGTTCTCCGTCCGGTATACATATTGGAGTTCCATTGATTAATGTCTGTGCTAATCGAGATACCACTGACATCGCACTTACTTGTGATCCGAACACCGCTCCATCAATCGAGATATAACTGACGTCATGACTCTGCACTCACGCTATTCCAGCAAGGCGGGAATTTCCTGTACAGTCACACTGTCTGTCCAACCTCCTCAGTTTCTACTTACTACCTGGCGGCCTATGGCCCTCGCGACTATCAATGATTTCTTACAGTCTGCTTTTTTTTTTGATTGTGGAATACCTGTCTGGTTCCGGGGTCGTTCTGGGACTGAACGTTTCGCGCTGCAGGTGTTGCTTTCGGGCAGGGTGGGGTTTGTGATCGGTCCTCGCCCAAATTTTTCTCTCTGTATACCCACATGGTATTAGGCTCGCCAGCCAGTCCGGTCGCAAGCTGATGAGCGAGACAGGCAAAGGAGGGCGAGCGACCGGCTCGTTACGAGCCTAGGCTGGCGAGTCTAGATATCATGCATCAAACTCGAAGCGCCGCGTTACCTTTCCACGCCGCAGACACTTGTCACTGCGCGTTATTGACTCTGAGTTTTCTTCGCCGTAATTGGTCCTGCTGGCCCTCAATATTATATAGGCCTCAATTACCGTGCTAGTCGTACAAATAATTCTTGTCACTTATTGTTTTTTTTAATACGCACTATCACTCAGAACAATCAGAAAGTAACCTCAAGATCGACCATGTTACACTGTGTGACAGAGAAGTGACCGTAAAGTGACCACTCGTGGCTGCTTACAAAGCATTGATAACGGTAGGTTAACATAACATCTGCCAGCGAATACTGAGTACTTCAGTCATGACACAACACACAACGTATGAGAATCGGGACATTGTAACGCCTCCGTAGGTGCACAAGTCACAACCCATGTCTTATAATTGAACCATGCCATACATCGGCTTGAACAGGCCGGCTAGAAATGTCGCTCCTGTACGCTTGACGGTGCCGTCCAGAGCTCGGACGCCAGAGACTCAGCACCCACACCAGGTGAACAACAATCACCTCCTCCTAACCAGATACTGTGCTAACAAACAATATCATTAGGGCACTTCCGAATCTGAGTCCATCGCGACTCTCAATCTCGCTGTGTCGACGACGTCGCAGCAAGAACACTTTTCCACAATGCCGTCGAACTCGCATCATACTTCGCAACTATCCGTACGGTCTATTGACACGGATATAGACCCAGGGAGCGACAGCGACACAGACCAGGATGGAGACGAAGATGAGTTCAGCTACCACAGTATTGACAAAGACGACCACAGTGAGAACGGGCTCGACCTGTTCAACTCCCAGTTCTCCAAGCTCTCAGTCAAACCTATCGACGAAGGATCTTTTACAGATGAGACAGAATCCTCGGGCAGCAATATTGTCTCATCAATCCGGGAAGGACCTTATAACACTGACAATACTGGAAAGGACAGTGGCGATACAGACGGAGATAACGTGAAGAACAGGACGGATGTTGAGGACGTAAGTATCGATTTATCTCTGGGTTTTTATTTTTGTTTTATTATGTTATCACAGAGCCCACCTACATGGAATCACCTTGACCCCGCTGCTACTGTGCAATTCACTATCGATACTTCCACAAACCTGCCGTTAACGCGGGCAGTCATGCCGTTCTCAGCCAATGCTAGTGAATTCGGCCCTGTTGCATCTGGTAAGACGCTCTATAGCACTTCTCAGATAAGTTACGCTCAGACGCACGCTCAGAGCTGGAGGCTACTCCTGCCCACTTAACCTCGGTGAGGGCGGAATCGCGCGGCCTTACCCAAAGAGGTCTAGTCACAACAGCGATCACAGTTGAACAATCGTCTCTCCATAGCGTACCCCGCAGCCGTAAGTGTCCCGTATATGCGTTACTGTAAATTGAGGTTGCTGTACTTAATGTTTGTGTCAGAGTCTTGGCACCGAACTATATGGATATTTATTCTTGTCACAGCTTGTATCGCAAGCCTCACGTCCCCCATAGTTTCAAGACAGAACCCCTACCTCTCCGCTCTGTATCAAGAGCAGGATCGCTCCGGCCGAAATGGTAAATACCCGAGGTGGGAGACTCTGCGGGAAGAGCGAGAGCGTAGGTTGCCTAAACATCGTTACAGAAAAAGAGTAACAGGAATGTGCGGTGCTTAGATTATGACATACTTCTTATTACCCTACCGTAACAAAGAAAGACCTATCGAATGTCTTTGCCATCAATCCACCCCTAGTACCTTCGGCGCAACCGACTCTGGCGATCTCTAAGGGCGCGATAGATGCTGCAACTGAGCTTGATGCTTCACGATTTGTAGATTTTGGTGCACCGGCGGTGTATTATTACTTATTACTTACTCCGTGTTATTAACCATGTCCCCCTGTGAAGTATTGGCGAGCGTTCGGCGCTAGAGACGAGATGAGATGTCGAGGAGCGTCGAGATCGGCGATAACACGGGAAGTGAGCTTCGAGTTCGGGCGAGGAGTGAGTAGTTATGTGTTCCGATTCGAAGGACTTGCGTCGTCCTGTAGCTACAGTACATGTATTTATACATCGTCTGGGAAATCTATTCTACCTACGAGATTCAGGTTTATGAGTTGTTATCTACACGAGTTAGCTACGAGGACGACACGAGTTAGAGAAAAGACAAAAGATTGAGATTGTTGGACAAAGAGAATACGAAGTATGAAAGGATTCCTCTCGACATCATGCGCAGCATGACGCGAGGTTCTGACAAGGAGTGGCGGGATAAGAAGGGGGCAGTGTCTATGGAGTGGCGGATCAGGACACGAGCCTGGAGAATCGTCCGTATGGACGTCCCGTCGCGTGTCTGATCCCTTGACGTCACTCGGTCCGATCGCCGCCCAGGCGTTGTACGCCCATCACTTCCTTATCGGAAAGTCGTTCCTGATGGCGGGGTGTCAGCCCTTACTTACCCTTAGATAGTCGCGTGATCGTGGGAATATCACTCCTTCAGAGTGGATTGCATGTGGTGGCTGGCTTAAGTTCCTGCCAGCAAGAATCGTCAAAATGTCCTCTACCCCCGAAACCAACTCCCATAACACTCTCAAACGACGCAGGGTATCGCATGAACTTGTACAAGACCTAGACTTGTGGATGGCAGATGGGAACGTAGTCATCGCCGTTGCCGACAACACTTCCAACGAGACGATCATGCGTGGCTTCAAATGCCATTGCGGTGTCCTCGCAAAGCATTCTCAGATCTTTGAAGGAATGTTTAGTATCCCTGCGTCAAGTGACGCAGGGGATTTATACGATGGTCTACCACTAGTAGCTCTTCCGGACGCTTACGTGGATGTCAAAACATTTCTGCGCTTGCTGTACGACCCTAGATAGTAAGCACGCCTTTGCCTATAACCTTAGGAACACTTCACTTAACCCGGACTTCGTACAAGTGAGATGCCACACGCCGACCCAGAATGCCCTTGGGACCCAACCCAAAGACGTGCGGCGATGCTTCAGATCGAAGGCCTAGTGCATCTAGCAGCGAAATATGAGCTCATACGGCTACAAATGACCATCAGGCGGTCCATGAAGTCGTATTGGCCTACTACCCTTGAACGGTATGATCGCTGGGAGCAATCGGTTTCCGCGGATAATAGAGGTCTTTGTGATCAATACTCAAGCGCAGGTGATTATACTATCCTGCAAAATTATCTCGCTCGAATAACCAGCTTTATACTTCATAGACATCGCCATCAAAATCGCGCTTGACATGGAAATCTCGGATATCCTACCCGCAGCGTTTTATATTCTCAACGCTCACCTAGCTCATTCAACTAGGCTCCATTCCAATGCCACTAGCATATCTGCTGTCCACATTGTTCCAGGATCGGTCTCAAGCGACCATACTCCAGGTACCTCTACGCCGCTCGATGCTTTGCTTAGTCGGCTACAGCCTTTGCAGATGAGCCAGCTCATCTATGGCCGCGAATTGCTCCGAACCATGACCTCTCTATTGGTGAATAGCATTATCGAGCAAAGCATTGGTAACTTCAGAGGTTGCTATGGGGGAACGTCTACCGAGGGCACATCCTGCGCCACAGCGGCCCGTGAATGGTATGGCAAAGTGCGAGGAACAATCTACACAAATAGCCCTTCCACCTGTCAATGGTTCGATGACCCTCTGCGCGGATTCAATCTCTTGAAGAGACTATTTGAACAAAGTATGATCGCAGTTTCCGACGGTATATGCTATGGCTGTAGAACTCACTTCCTCGAGATCATTCCTGCGTTGCGTCGTTACATATGGGATGAACTTCCGTACACATTCCTCATCAAGCCCAGACGTGCCAACCAGGTCTACGGCTATGGATCATACATGTAAGTATCTTGGTATGCTGCACCCTGTGATTCGAATTGCTCATGTATGCCTGTCAGAGAACCCTTTCTTTCTTAACGATGTTCTTGCTCTCAGAGCAAGCTTACCACACCGAATAACGATACGTCAGGGACGCGTCTCGAGGGCATGTACCAGGCAATAGAGTCCGTTTTGTAGCTGTCCTTGGTCGCCCGCATTTCAGAGATATAGCCGTACTTTGCAGCGTAACGGACTTAGTGCCGACATAGCGAAGGGTCCTTTGGTGTGACGCCGCATGAGGGAGTGGAATGAGGCGGGAGTGGCAATTGAGACCGCAAATTGGCGTCAGGCCGTCGAGGCCAGCGTGTGAGAGCGCAGGAGATTAGAACAGTACTGGCCCATGGAGTGATGATATGCTTTAATGGGGAACAATCTCCCTGTAGTATGTGATGAGCTATTGAGAGACTGAATGTTTTCAGAAAGCACTCACCCAGCACAGATGCCGTCGCCCTCAGCCTACCAGGTGGTTCCACAACATAATCGCATCGTTCGACTGAGCGTTTGAGAACAGTGTGAGAAGGAGAGACAAACTGAGAGCGGTCATTGTGTGCAGATGACCTCCCCTGTCGTGCTCCGAGTCACGGCTTCACATGCGCCTTGGATGCAGGCACTGTCTATTAACGTTAACTTGGTTCGCCTCTGTTGAGCGTACACGGTTCTCGTCGCTCACCACGACGATTGCCTTAAGCTCTGCCCACGGCACCCGCCTCGTCCACTTGTGCGGATGGCCCACTCGAATGTCACAGCACAGTACTGGTGCGACGACCTCTCTACCCCGCTCCCTGAGCCCACCCAATATGTCCCCATCCCACCAGCTCTCATACGTCCTCCACGCATTCTCGTCCACGGCTCAGCTCTCCATCGGACAGAGACAAACTCCTTGTCCGTAGAAGCATCAAGAAGGTCAACGCGTGCTACTCGATGAAGCCCAGAGCACGCCCTTGACCTCTTCGAGCCTGGAGATTGGTCGGCCGGTGTGAGACTTAGCATGGCGCACAGGTGCGTTGCTTTGATATTCGAGTCCTCCGTACTCCGAGTCAGCTACTGATTGTGTTCAACTATGAAGATGCGCATGTTCGTCACAGTTCATCCCCATGGCATTCGCAAGATGATCGTCTCACCAAGCTTCCCTCCAACCTCGTTGCTGCACACCGCCCGTGGAAAGACAGTGCACCTTCCCTTCCTGACCCGATCTCTGCACAGTGAACACTACCTCGACGCTAAGCGGCTGCTCCCCTTTCTGTACGTCATTAGTCTTTTTCACTGCCCACCTCAATGACATACCCACGCTCGTCTGTCTACCAAACCTCTGCTCACTGCTCAGTACTCAGTGCTCACCTACTTGGCCCTTGCGCTGATTGTGCCCTCCACCCGATCGGTACGATCAGACGATGGCACAGCTTCTGGCGCTGTCAGGAGCGACGACCATCTCTGGCCTCCGGCCCCCAGCCCATCGACGAGTTTTTACCTTCTCATGTGCGTTCTCAGCCCACTCAAGTTCATCATTTGTCCCTTTAATCGCCGGCTGAGTCAGTTGAAGCCCGCAGCCGCGCTTGGCTGGATATGACAGATCAGCGACTTCGCCATTACTCGCATCGATCGACAGCGGTCCCAGCACACTGGCACCCAGAGACGTTACCAAACCACTCGCAGTGGCACCTCCAGATCAACTCTCCCACAGCATCTTCAGTCCGCTAGAAAGCACTTACAGAACAGCGAACATGCTCCACAACTGCTACCACCTACTCGTCCTCTGGTTGAAACCACGCTTGAGATGGAGGCGGAGAGAGTATCAAATGTTATGCGCCTTAGTGGAGATACCACCCTTGCTCAGCCTGATACAGCGGATGGCGCTCCTGTAGGTCTGGATGTCAAAGAGCAGGTAGATCCCAGTCCATGTAAATCACGCGCTCTCTCATGAATTCAATTGCACTCACAGTATACTAGTACTGTATCTCTAACTCTCTGAAAACCGCAAAGCGGTAGGACTACAGCTAACAAAGAGACTTCAGCATGACGTCTCGAAAGTATTGCCCACCCTCTATGGAATCATAACCTACCTCAATGACCCCCACTTCAAGTCCTTCCGCCATGGCGCCAAGGATCTCTCTCAGAGTTTCACGCAGTAATCACATCCATCGGCAAGAGTCTATCCGACGCTCAACCTGTTGCAGACGTTTCCAGAAATGGAGCTACACCGACGCTAGACCACAACTCTCTGCCTTTTAGTGAGTTCCGGGTGTTAGTGTCTTATATCCGCCAGTGATACCATTACCCCACAGTTATTCCAGAGAGTCCAAAGACTAACGTCGCGGGTTCCAATCAATCCCGAGCTGCAGTTGAAGGGATAATCTATGGCAGCATTCTTGCCCCTTCTCCTGAGAAGCGTCAGAAAAGGCAAGACTCAAGAGGGATACACTGACATACCTCATAGTCACAGATGAGTAGCGGTAGTTTCCCAACGGCCTGCAGCTCAAGCATCGGAATGCGCCGCTTGTAGTCTAGAATGAGATATTTTGGACTTGTTTGATATGGATGCGAGTAGGCGAGCTCGCGAGATGTCCGATTAAGAGCCCCGTCTGACCTACTAAGGCAAGGTAGAGTAATAGGAATACAGGGCGGATGGATCTTCGGCCGAAGACGTCAATTGGCACAGTTCAAATCATTTAAATGACATTGAAGCACTTACGCATGCGATCGAAAGTAAGTAATACCACTTTCGATGTGTTTGTGGTGTCGTGCCAGTGCTTGCGGCCATTGGACTACGAGAAGACCGATCTGTCTGCCCAATGATTCGTTTGCCATATCGCCGCGCGAAGGATAAGATCGTCCATGTTGCGTTCCCAGGACTGATAATTGCGAAGGTGGACCTGCTCGGTACGAGTAGTGAGCACAACCACCCGACGGGCGCAGGATCCTCGGTATGTCATTCATGCTTACTATAGTCACGTGCGGCACGTGCAACACACAAGCGTGCACACAGCCTAACCCCAGACCCCAAAGACCCGCTACACCAGTAAGCTGGTAGCGGGAATCGCAAGGACCATGCTGTTCGAAAGTCAAGGGTAAGGATTTGGTCCAGGTGTGGACGAAACGACGGAGTTTGAACAGGTGTGACAATCTGGATTGATCCCGCAGCACCCTGAGTCTGAATGCGTAAAATGAGTGATTGGAATGCGGTAAAAGATCAACGATAATGATTAATGATGGGGAGGATGTTGACTGGAAGGGAGTATAACGGGATATTACAGTACATCGCGACGTACATATGAAGCTCAGCACGAACATCCGTGTTGAGTCGCGATGCCTGCGGACATGGAAGGAACTC
>JAXQGN010000452.1:0-24429 GCA_037039805.1 Irpex sp. M6601 | reverse complement strand
GCATTTGTCAATTCGGCCTCATTCTTGCCATTTCCTTTTAAGTTTACAATCACTTTCGCCGGCAAATGTTCAAATGGATTTAGATGGTCTCATAGGGTGTTTACCCTCTGAAGTAGCAAATATTATATTGTAACATCACCCCCACAAAAAGTGGTGTCCGAATTGCAATCGATGCTCACCTTCACGACCTTGTCCCATCCGGAGGAAACGATAACAGGGTTGAGGACGTTGGGGCTGAATCGGACGCAAGATACCCTACAAAAATCCGGTTCATACAAATGTGTCATGAAAACAGGGAGGTGATGCGTACCACTCAGTGTGACCATCCTCCTTGATGTCGTACTTGCACTCTCCAAGGGTGTTCCAGAGCTTAATAGTCCTATCACGGGAGCCGGAAACGATTTGTCTGTTATCAGCGCTGAAGCTGACGGACAAAACATCGGAAGTGTGGCCGACGAAGCGGCGGGTGGTGAGACCAGTGTTGAGGTCCCAAAGGCGGAGAGTGTGGTCCCAAGACGAAGAAAGAGCGAATTGGCCGTCAGAGGAGATAACGACGTCGGAAACGAAGTGGTTGTGTCCATGGAGGATACGCTTGGGGTATCCGTACTGGTCGTCTTCACGCGTCAACTGCCAGACGATGATAGTCTTGTCTGCGACATGTATATTTAGGCGAAATTGGGCGTAGAATACACGAACAAGACTCAAGTACCTCGCGAAGCGGTCAAGATCATCTCTGGGTTCTCCGAAGAGGTGGCGATGGCGGTGACCCATCCTTTGTGGCCAGCGAGGGATCCGAGGTAGCGAAGTTGGTCGGCCATGGTGGGTGCGTCGGGGGACGTTGAGTTCTGTGCTGCTCGTCGGCGCAAACGGCCTTCACACGCGCCCGCCGCGCGTGACAGCAGCCACTGTGACAGTGTGACGCAAGAACTGTACAGTCCCTCAGGATCACCAGCGCTTTTGTATCTTACACGTGGTCAAACAGGCGCTGAACTCGGTCTGTCACAGTTACCGTCCCCGGGCCTTACCGTGACTGGCCATGTCCGGCGGCAGCCTCACGGGCAGCCAGCCTGAGGCGAGTTACCACCAAGTAGTTTGTACTGGAACTTCATGTAAGATGCTCATATCTTGACTTGTCTCTCCCAATTCAACTGACTTCAAGCATCTTTACCATACGCTCGCACTGTGTAGATAAGCAAACAGGTTTCCTGGCCTGAGATTGTGCGCACTAGCAACAGTATGCAGCACCTAGATCGGGAGAGGTACAATTTACAAGTAATAGTACCGGAGACTTACGCATAGATCTAGCTTCTGCCGGCGAGAACAAACTTCAGATGATACGATTCTCAATTCAGGGTTGTTCACAAACAGAGAGCCCGTCTCCTAGCGTCACGGCGTCCCTGTTCGTGGCTCTAGGATACGGAGCTCCTGTGCCTTCCATAATGGGGAAAGACGAACTCGTTGGCCACTGCGCCGGCCGTGACGCCTTTGACAAGACTATACGTTGCCCACACGTTACCATATCGAGCGTTCAAGGATGTGGGAGATGCCATCGCGATGCTACCGTCTTCTACCGCTCAACAGCGCTTTCGGGGATGACAAAGTAGCAGATGCGGTGGCCAGCAGGTATCAAAGGACAAATTCTGTTCACTGCATGATTTCGAGAACTCTGTTACTGACGATGAAGTATCGGAGAACGCGTTCTCCGGCATGATCATAGCTCTCTCACCAAAAGATCAAACTTGAAACTGCTCGCGCAAAGCTGTCATTGATCACTAGCACTTGCTGCGCATTGTTTGAGAGTAGGTCGGCAATCGGCTCTTACGGCAGAGAATTCGATGACATTCGTAACATTTGCCAAGTATCTCACTCGAGAGTTTATGTATACAGGTCTCAGTGATGTCAATCACTCCGTTCTTACGGCGAGACGTCTTTCCAGTCCACATACTTATACTGAACGACGCTGTGACGCTGTCAAACGTATGTTACGCTACACGCTGTGCCGTATCTACCCTCACAATACCACTTCTCGTCGTCATGCATCTCGATGAGATCAACGCTGTGCAGGTTCAGCAGGCCATGAACGTACGCCCTCTACCCTAGCTCTACCCTGAGCTCGTTCTTAAGTCGATACTAACTTACAGAACAGTACCTTCAAGGTATTTCGGTGACGTACTTCTGGTAGTCCAGACTCCAGCTTATTAACACCTACGCAGTCTCTAGTTTCACAGTCCTGGTAAGTAATTTCCCCCCTACAGCAACTTTCTAGCCACTATCTGATGCAAGCATCGTACTTAATGACCTCAGGTGTATGATTGGCTGCTCATTTTCTCGGACGAAGTAAATCTCATGTGGAACGCGCGCTGGACGTTCGTCAAAGTGCTTTACTTATGCACGCGGTACTCTCCCGTCGCTGATGCAATACTGCGAGTTTTGGGTACGCCGGGTGAAACCTCTGGAAGTCGTCATTGTAAGAACCTGAGTACTGACTCTGGCGCATAATTAACAGTAACTTTCACGGTTTTGAGCCCTGGGGTAAATACATAGGTTTGTGAAGATGCGTTAGAAGTTACTCACAACCTTTGTTCAATTCCACTTATTGTAGGAATGCAAGCTATATGACTCTATTAATACCTGTAAGATCTCGTTATGCCTATCTTGAGTGCTGCTTGTGCTCATATCGCCATTTTCTCCTTCAGATCTTGTAGTATTAGGCATATACACTAGTGAAAGTGAGTCTTGATGTCTTTGGAATTTCTGTGTTCTCATGCTGTGAGCACTCTGCACTCCAACGCGCGAGCAGTCGTCCTCTTATGGAGAACATTTGCTCTGTGGCATGACGCAAAATGGGTCAGGTTTAGTTTGGGTATCGTGTGGGCTGTAAGTCGATCTTTCCTCCTTCCCTGCATTATTTTTATAACATTTCTCTCTAACTGGTTTTTACGGGAGCAAGTTAATGTTCCCTGTTTGGGTATACTCCATCACGGCTTTCGATATCTCCAAGGAATGTGAGTATAACGTAGACTCTCTGAACAATTCGGAATGCGCCAGTAGTTTGTATTGGTTGAAGCTAACTAAGATTTACAGTCGCCCCGCAACCCTTCCCGAACCAACCAGGATGTGTCCTTGTCAAAGTTGATGTAATCGCTATATATGCCGTCATCGCGCTTGCTGTGTTCGAGATCGGTGAGCGAAACTTCTCCATTATGGCGAACATTCCCATTCATCTTTTGTGCTCTGAACTGCCCGACAGTGATTGTTGGCCTGACGCTCGTGAAAGCGGTTCAGTCTAGTGAGTGCGCGTGCCAAGATGTATCTATTGCATGTCACTCATCACATCCCTACTACGCTGATTACACAAGTGAAAAATACACCGCGAGTTACAGGGGCTCACTACCATGTGAGGAACACACTTTATCGAGATGGTCAGTTCGATAAGTTCGCCTAACATCGAGTTTAAAGACTCAAGTTGCTGCCCACAGGTGTATTATTTTTCATCTGCTTGACGGGTGCGTTTATCAGGTATAGCCGCCATAAAATGGTCCCTCTGATTGTGGTAACGGGTTGATTAGTGCTGTCTATCGCGAGTGTTATCACACCCCTGGTCGGTCCCGTAAGTCAATATGGCGCGTTTCACTAAATTTGTGTGAGCCTCTCTAAAACTTTGCACGTAGAGATCGTACGCCATGATCCAAGTCCCTGCGTGCGTCTGCTTTCTTCCTCTCTCAGATCGCGGGCGAGCTGTGAACTGCTATCAAACAGGATGTTGAGGATAATGCACAGTACTCTCTGCTGTCGAGTTATCCTGAATCTTCGCACCGCCGCTGCAAAAGAAGACGAGATAAGATACAAGCTTGCTCAGAGTGCTAGGTATGTATCCGCACTATGGTCCAACGTATGGGGGATCCACAATGAAGAGTCAGAAAGCAACGACGGTATAAGTAGTGCGGGGAGGACGGAGTTGACTGTTTAACTTTTTGCTCTGATAGCAACAATAGAGCTGAACGCGATGGCGGTGGAAACTATAAGCGGAATCTTTGTTCGTATTCCTCGGACACGGATAGGGAGGTATTATATATCTGCCAAACGGAGGCCTATCAACTTCAGTTTCTTCGCCTAGTCTCTGCAGCCAACATCGCCGTGTTCCGTCTGTCGATTCGCATACTCCACGAGCAGATGTACTTCGCTTCGAGAACGTGTAAGAGATTTCGCTGCATGTTTTGTTTCTGTCACTCCACCGCAGCTCCGAAGCTGATCATGATGACACAGCGTACGATGCGGCCCAATCGAATGTAGGAAAGGTTGAATGGGTGCTGTGTAATCTTGAGAACTGTCCAACTGACGATGATATTTTAGTGGACGATGTGTTGCTCATCATGATGATCATGGATTTTATCATGGAATCATCGAACTCCTTGCCGAAACCTTTGCTAAGCCCTTACTATGTACTTCAACAGTGAGTCCATCTGTTCTCACAGTATCTTGGGTACATCCGCAGGCATCGCAAGCTTCCCAGGCTCTTAGAAGACACGTACTTAACGACCCTGTTGGATATGTTTTACGTCAAACGCTTGTGCGTGCTCCCCGCCTCCTACTACGATTCTTCCCTGCCTCCATGAGTTCCAGTGACATAATCAGAAGCCTGCAGCTGCAGCAGTCTATGAACGTACGTTGCGTCATCTGAGTATTCGATTACGATTGATAGTAATCAATTACTTAGTATATTCAAGGTATCGCGTCGACCTGCTTCAAGTCGTTCAACCTGTTTACATCTACACTGTGTAGTCATTACCATAACAGTTCTCGTAAGTACCTTGTCTCCTTCGTCGCATTTCTATTAGTACCTGACATAGCAGCATGCCACAAGGTATATGATTGGCTTCTCGTCTTCTCGGATGAACTGGACCATGTATGGAACACGCGCTGGACGTTCGTCAAAATATTGTACTTGTGGACCCGGTACTCCCCTGTCGCTGATACAATGCTAAGGATTCAAGGTGAGCTATGAGATTTCTCGGACGAGAAGATGAGAGCTGATGAATGATTGCTGATCTATGTCGACTGATGTGATATTTTCGCAGATAATTTTACGGTTGTGAGCCCTGCGGTGAATGAATAGTTCAGTGAGGCGCATCCAAACCACTAATAATCTTGCTCCACTCCGTCTCTTCGCAGGAATGCAAACTGCGTGAATCTATTATTAGCTGTAAGTTCTCGTCATAGCTTAAGCTCAGCGTTTTCTTATACACTTATATATTGTGGTCAGATCTCATAGCATTAGGAATATATACCAGCGAAAGTGAGTTGCGAAGTTTACAGACTTTCTTACGTTTTCATGCTTGCTAAATTACCGCCCTCTATCGCACATTCAGTTATTCTCTTATGGAGAACATTCGCCCTGTGGCGAGACTCCAAAACGGTCAGGACTATTTTGTGTGCTATGTGGGCTGTGAGTAGCCTTGCCTCCAACGGCTCCTCATCCCCCTCACAAAAATCCCGTCTAATTGGCTACGACGGGTTTAAGTTGACATTCCCATTGTGCATGTACTTGGTCACCACATTCATTCTTTCCATGGAATGTGAGTCCTTAAGGTTTTATAGTTGAGTAGATCAGTGGTCCGTGTTGACATGAGCCAACTACAATATACAGTCGCACCACAACCACCTCCGAACCAACTAGGGTGTACTCTTGTCAACGCCAATTTAACTATTATAGGCGACTTTATCGCCCTTGCTGTTCTCGAGATCGGTGAGGGAACCTTCTCTGTCAAAACAAACATTCTGATTTACCATCACGACCACGACACTTTGTGAAACGATTACTAGTGATTGTTGGACTGACACTCGTGAAAGCGGTTGAGTCTGGTGAGTGTACATGCCAGAACGTATCTGCTGTATTTCACTCATTATTTGAACGCTACTACGTCCATCAAGTACGAAACACGCCGCGGGTAGCAGGGGCTCACCACCACGTAAGAAACACACTTTATCGAGACGGTCAGTTCGATAAGTTTTCCATGGGGATGCACATTATAAGTCCAAATCCATCTCCTACAGGTGTATTGTTTTTCATTTGCTTGATGGGTACGTTCACCATTCCTCACCGTTATCAAATAACGCCTTTGACGATAACGGGCCAAGTAGTGTTCTCCGTGGCGAGTGTCATTGCACCTCTGGTCGGTCCCGTAAGTGCACACATTTAGTATGCTTTATGCAAGCAAGAAGTGCGAGCCTCTCTAACACATAGCACGTAGAGATCGTATGCCACGCTCCTTCCTGCGTGAGTCTGGTGTCTTCCTTTCTCTAACCCACAGACTCACTACCGACTGTTATAGGATCTTGAGGATAATGCACAGTACGCTCTGCTGTCGAGTTATCCTGAATCTTCGCACTGCAGCCACCAAGGAAGACATGACTACCCTCAATGTTCAAAGAGCAGGAGACACGTCTGGACTTCGGTTCGACGTGCCAGAGAGCCATCGAGAGTCGGACAGCGAGAATGGTACCATAACTATACGAAACGGGACGCTTGTATAGGAGCAATCCAGATATGACAGTAGTGACAAGCTAGTTGAGTGCGGTGACGGTAATGAGCGACCGAAGAAGCGAGTTGGAGGAGGGGAAGAACGGCGGATGAGACTGTGTTTGCAGCTACTAAGATCCGTCATTAGCTTTGGTAATTACCAGAGCCGGGCAGACGGTGTGATTGCGAGCATACATTGGCTAAAGGGGATCGCCCGAAGCACTTTCCAGCTTTGCACTCAGGCGCCTAATTTCCTCTCATTGTTTCTGTATAATACTCATTCTACATACTGTAAAATCATCTAAACTTTGCAGCAGAGATTTATATAGCTCGAATATGCTGTGATACTTGCAGATTTATTATGTTTACTTATCAAATTTCACCACTCTCAACACATCTGTCTGGCCGCCGCCCGTGAACTCAGGTTTGCGGCCGTCACGGTATTGGTTACTAGTACTGGTACTCCTCAAGTTGACGCATCTCCTGGCGTGTCACTTACGACATTTATCACGTTACCTTTCGAGTTGAGTGTTACACACATCGGTTTAATATGCCTACTTGCTCAGTCTCACCGTGTCCCGGCCGCCGCTGCCTACTCAAAGTTGTGGCCTGAAACACATGTACGTATACTCGGGTACTTACTTACACGACTCGTGTGACACTGCGTAGCGAGCCTTGTCGGCCTGCCGATCCATATTAAGCCTGTGCAGCGGTCGAAGAACACGTGGTATCTTCCATGATTCTGAAAGTGGTAGGCCTGTGGTCCGATGTATAGGAGGCCCGTTGAAAGTGAGAAAACGAGGTTAGCATGCACGCATACATACGTAGGGGGTCTCTCGTATGCGAGTTTACATCTAAGGCAGCCATAAGCCGCTTGATTGGGATGGTAGTGATGAGGGTCGGTCATGGCCAGGGAGCCCGCAGCGGGCAGTCCGGGGGGGGGGAGAACACGAGAGACAACACTCATCCTATGAGCAGTTATCCATGAGTAATCTCTATAAATATTCAACGAGTAGGAAGAAATGCATATGTTACACTCACAGATCTTATCTCCGCATTTATACTTAGCCAGCTACACAACACAATCCACAATGCCTTTTTACGCGTGACGTCACGCGTATTCCGAATGCTACGCCAACTCAAGACACCTTGCACGGAAAACGTACACTGGCAGCAGAGCACTAGTCACACATGACCACGTCCGCACCAACGTCGATATTTGCTCGCAGGTATGATTCATATGGCGTACCGAGCGGCCGGGTACTGTGCCCCGGGAGATTTGGACGGCATGAACGAGGCGTAGCCTGCCTTCCTCCTCTGGAAATTGCTGCTCTCCTGAGGCTTGGGCATCAGTGCGACAGTGTGAACATCGATGTGGGAGGGTCCTGTTTTTGCTGTGGCACGGACTGTTCGGGTGGTAAGCTTTCGGTGTTTCCGTGTCCGATTACAATGGCGTGTCGACGTACTCTAGCCGTAGTATCTAGACTTTGTACGGGGTCAAATTGAATGTTAAATATTCAGCGTCCGGTCAACGATAAGCAAGCGTCGACATATATGGCATCAGCAGCTCATATCAAGGATCTTCATGGGTATCACACCCACAAGCACCACGCTGAATTGACGGAGCGAGCAAGTATCCACCGTTCCACGCGCAAACGAGACTGCGACGCGTCCAGGCCAGGCTCCTCCAGACGATCCACCGTGCTGGGAGCTTTGTCACCAAGCAACTGGAATAACCAGCTCGATGGAACGGTGAACCAGCGTATGTAGCATTGAACATACCAGCGTGAAATTCGTACCTTCTTGTTGTGTTGTCAATTTGGAAATGCGAAATAGACAATCTGTTGGAGTTTGCAATGGCTGTTTATGGAAGGGTACACGCCCGTGCGCGTTGGGGATTCCTGGACGAGGCGGGCTCACCGACACGAGTCGATCGCGAGTCACGCGTCGTCGGAGCTTCAAGCCATCGTCGGTGGGCGTATATAAAGGGCGAGCTCGATCCGCGCGACCCCCGACGCACTTTCTTTCTCGCAGCTCGCTCGACTGGTACTTGAACTTCCAGCTTCGGCAGGTGAAAATGTTTGTTTGAGCCCGCGGCGGTCGCAATTGAGTTGAAGGTGTACACGTGAGGGAGGTATTTGAAGGCTGATGGTGCGAGTGTGCACGGAGTGGAGAGGAAGCGTATTTCCGTGCTCACACAGTGCCCACAGAGATTAGCAAGCCTGCATGTGAGTCCGCTACAGAAACGCCGTCGCAGCACTGACTTGTGGTATTAGACTACCCCTCGTGCTATTATGTGCGGACATAGAGGGGATACACAGGCCAAGAAGACGAAAATGACGAGGCGGTCAAAATGGTGAAATTGGGGCCGAGCAGTTGCCGACAAGGGTTTTTTCTTGGTGGGTGTGAATTTGAGTTTGGCTGATGCCTGTGAATTCGAATAAGGCGCCTGTTTTAGACTAGCCTGGATGCCCAATTTCCCCAGAAAGACGCTGATCGTACCCCGCATCTGGCAGCCACATCCCGCCCACTCATTGCTGGCCTCCCAATCCTCATAAACCCACCCGCGAATCGAATGCTGCATCCCCCGCCCACCACACATCGCCCACAACGTCCTCGTCGTGGTGCACAGCGATCAGCATCCAGTTGACGACGACAGCAATAACGCACGCGCCACACCCGCCATGACCCGTGGACGGAGGAAAGATCTCTCCATCCCGCCATCTCGTGCCCTTCTCCAGCAGCGGGACTATCGCGCACGAAAGGCGCAGTATGTCGCCGACCTCGAGGATCGTGCCCGCAAAGCCGAGGAAGAGAATCTCAAACTCAAGCGCGAGATCGACTCGCTCAGGATGCGTGCCACAACCAGCGGCACAATGGGTCCCAGCCCCGAAGTGGTTCGCCATCATTGGTCTCTCATATAGCAGCTCATCTACTGACATTCAATGATTCCTCTTGAACAGGTCAATGCATCGTCCGAGCTGATGCACCAGCTCACAGCCGCAGCATCCTGCCTCGCGCGGTTCCAACAGCTCACCTTCAACGAACAAGCCCAAGCGCACGCGATCCAACAAGCGCAGATGCAGACCCAAAACCTCCAACCGCCTCCCCAACCATCCCAACTCACCATGAACGAACCCAGCACACGACCAACACTGCCGTCAGTGCACGAAGCCATCGGCATGCAAATATCCCAGGGTACTTCCTATCCCCCTTCGACCGCGTCTCACAGCAGTCATTCACAATCCCGCCAGGCATCCCCGCCTAGAGCCGTGCTCCATCCCAGCCGACACACCACGCAATCTCAAACTCAAACTCAACACGCGCAGTCGCAACCTCCACACCATCACTCGCACTCGCACCATCAAACACACCATACACATTCACTGAGCCCGAACCTTCCGCCCGTACATCCGAGGGACTTCCACTCGCACTCGCACTCTCAACACCACCACCAGGGACCATTACGCATGTCCCCTCCCGAAACACCCAGACAGACCTCCATCAACGGTACAGGCCCACCCTCCTCTTCATCCTCCTCCGCCGCAGCATCCCCAGCCACCACCCGCATCCTCCCTCCCCCAGCACCCTCCGCCTCTTCTTCTGCCAGCGTGAACGTGAGCGTGGGAGTGAGCCTAGCCGGCCCCTCGCGTGGCCGCTCGAACTCGTACTCTGTCTACAACGAAGTAGAAACCGCGTGGGGATACTTTGACAGTCGCGATCTCGGACTGAGCGGCGGCGAACGAGACGAGGAGCAAGACGACGATGACGAAGACCAACTCTTCGCCGAGGACCAAGGAGGGCTGCAATCCGACTCTTCTGCTTTACGTGGACCAGTGTCATCCGGCGGTAGTGGTAGTAGTGGAGGAGGAGGAGGAGTAGGCCCGCATAGGAGGAGTCCGCAGGGAATCGGGAGGGGCGGGTTGCCGTCTCCTAGGGAGATGCTCATTGGTGCGGGTAGTGGGAGTAGGAGCGCCAGGAGGAGGACGTCGGATATGAGGAGTACGACGTCGAGGAGCTCGTCGGAGGAGATGGACGAGCCGATGAGGATGAGGGAGGATAGTCCTATGCGGCTGAGATAGTGCTAGTCTTACCCGCGAGGTGGCTTTGCTTTGATTTTGCTTTTATCTGCTTAGTTAGTTGTTTGTGGTTTCTTTTATCTCTCGCTATATACATACCCTTACTACTACTGTCTACTCCCCACTCTGTCTCTGTTGTCTCTGTCACGGACTACGTCGAGCTTCTGTCTGTCTATCTGTCTCTCTCTCTGTCCCGTCTTCCATATTACCGCCTACTAGCTGGACGTGTATGTATCCAATGCTCTGTCATTCCCCTTTGCTCGTCCTCAAGCTATCTATCATCCTCGCTTCAATGCTATACATACAAAGTAGTCTAGGCCAAGTATACGTAGATTTTTCGTCGTCGTCTGGCACATCATATATTACAATTTTCAGCCTTCAACCATCGGCGTTCACGTATAGACCTGCAGCTATTGACTTCCAGTAAGAGCCTCGGCCTCAGCGAGATTCCGAACACGCTCGGGGAAGTCCCACCTGTCCATCCCGCCAAAGTCGATGACCAGAGCTCCCGAGGCGAGGTTCACCTGGAGCTCGGGGATGTGGGTCACTCTGGCGCGCCAGCTGTCTCCGCTATGCACACGACACGGACAAGTGAGTCAGCTAACCGCTTAGTAGAGAAGGTAAAAGGAAGGAAAACTGGTGGAGAACTCACGTTGCGCCCACCCCATCACTGCTCTTCTGCCCAACAACCCTCACACACCCATCCGTATTCGACTTGGCATCGTATATCCATACAAGCTTGCCCATGTAAACTTCTTGCCAGCCGTGAAACGAGACGAGCCGGTTAGGCGGTGGTTTCTTGGTATTTGGGGGAAGAGGAGGGAGGAGACGGATGGAGACATCGTTGAAGAGGCGGAGGGCTGTGAGGTTTGAGATGTTCTCTAGTTGGGCGCGGGTGAGAGGGCTTGAAATGGTAGGATCGACGATAGCGAAAATCGGCGGTGGTGAGTTTGAGTTTGGATTTGAAGTGGAGGAGGAGGCTTGTGCGGCTCCTCCGGTACTCTCCTCCTCCTCTCCATCTTCTTCCGAGCCGCTGTCTTCATCTTCATCCATCGCGTCGTCCTGTGGAGGTCCGACCTCCACATCTGCGGCGAACTCAGCCTCCGCGTCGTGCAGCTTCTCGAGGAAACTCTGCCATGCCTGCTCGTCTGAGAAGTCTGTACGGACGAGGATGCCTATGCCTGGTGCGTCTGATGAGATGGGGTCGAGTGGGTCATCGTCTGTTGTGTACGGTGCTGTCTCGACTTCGTTTTGTGGTACGGGTGGGATCTGATCGTGAAGGAGTAGATAGAAAAGGTTAATGAGAACTGGGATGGAATTATTTCATTATTGATTTTAATCATTACCTGCGCATACTGCAATTTTTCTTGTTCTGAAAGAGCCCAAAACTGCTGTGCGACGCGTAGCCGCCACTCCCGTCTTCCCTCACCAGGATAGAGGTGCTTCACGGTTTCATAGTTCGTCTTGAAGTCGTCGATACATCGTCAGGTAAAAGGCAAGGCTCGTCAATAATCCACATAGCTGACCGCTAGGAGCCTTGAGAGATTGGGTTCGCTCATTTCTTTTCTGAATGTTTTCCAGGAGTAACTTGGCCAAAGTGCGACGCTCAAAAAAGCAGGTGAAATCGACCATGACGCGCGGGCGCTTGATTGACGACCACGTGCCTACGGCTTCTCACGGCCATCAATGTTGTGTCTCCGCTTTAGGAAGGTGTCGTTTAGCAGCGCAGGCAGAACGGACCGTGCGAGACGACATGTGAACGTCCTCTCCTTTTACGTCCAACACTTTGCACCGTCCAAGTCGGTAATAAAGCTTTTACACGCATGGGGTACGTGCGTGTAGTTGATGTGATGCGATAACTCGTAGCTTATCTGTTTGTTTTCTTGCTTTTCGTCGACTGGTAGCCAGCATTTTTGCCAGCGAATCACTTTGAACTTGTAAAAAAACGCCCTGCGAATTGAATGTAAGCAAAACGTCTATCAACCGCTGCCACACGGAAATCAGACATGTGAATGTTCCTAACAGCAACACGTCCTAACGAACTCATCTTCAGATCACCCCTACCCCAGATTACCCCACACCACATCAACCGGGGAAAACCTCGCATTCTACTTTGATATTCTACATCAAATAGCGTCAGTCTATCATGCAAGGTACAACACACGCACAGGGTAAACCGTTGATTCAGTTCAGTCTGCTGTTCAACTTCCTCTCACCCGGGCCGTCACCTCTATCACGAGAGACGGCAGATTACCTCTGATTGGGTGACAGCCTGGAAGAAAAGAGAACGAGCACCACGGCTAACGTTACATCGACGCCTTGAATGAATTGGCAGATCTAGATGCGATGGAGACTTGGCTTTGAGTCGCCTGAACCGTGTTTGGGAGGTGGGTATTTAGCTCGAAGGGCGAAGGACGCTTCGACACGACACGTCCCCACCATGGCTGTCGCAGGAACCACAGGTACATCGCTCTCTTTTCAGTCTTCTTCTCGACTGAATCTGACTGTCTGCTGTACTAGGTGCTGAGCTCTCAAGAGGACGATGGCTATATGCCTTCGCACTCGTCACGTCGCTGTTCTTCACGTGGGGCTTCGCGTACGGTGTAAGTCGTCCGCAAATCCGTATTTTCACCCCTACTCACTCAGAGCAATACGTACAGCTCCTTGATGTCCTCAACTCACATTTCCAACAAGTCTTTGGCATCAGCAAAGTCCAGAGTACTCTCCTCCAACTTGCTTACTTCGTGCGTCACCGCTCCCACACCACTTTCACCTCATATTCAGCTAAATTTTATCGCAGGGAGCCTATCTTGTTTTCGCGCCATTTGCCAGTATCTTTGTGAGTGAGCGTCTACATTATCAAACTTCATCTACTCAAACTTTGCGTTCTAGATGGACAGATATGGATACAAGAAGGGTATTCATCTGGGCTTGACGCTGTACTCCCTCGGTGCGTGCTTACCCCTTACCATCGCTTTCCTCACCACTGAATTCAAACCATCTACAGGAGCAATATTCTTCTGGCCCTCAGCTGTCTTCCGTAAATACGGAGGCTTCGTCGGCTGCACCTTCGTCATCGGCTGTGGCCTTTCCACCCTGGAAGTCGCCGCTAACTCGTACATCTCTGTCCTCGGCAGCCCGAAATATGCTGCCGCACGTCTCAACTTTAGTCAGGGTTTCCAGGGAGTGGCGAGCTTTGCGGGACCGATGATTGCTTCGAGATGGTTCTTTATAGGGAAGAATGCGAATAGCTTGGATACCGTGCAGTGGTGAGTACTAGTGCTTGTTGCCTCGCTGAGTGACAGTGTTGATGCTGATTGTGTTATGCTGCGCGTGATGTAGGGTTTACCTAGCAGTCGCAGGACTTGGACTCGTTCTCAACATCATGTTCTTGTAAGTCGAACCCCGGTACCTAATATACCCTCACAAAACCACTGACATCGACCTCATTTGTATAAATATAGCTTCTGTGACCTGCCTGAGATAACTCAAGACGCTCTTGCAGAAGAGATGCATGCGGTCGGTCTCAGAAATGACGACGAACCGTTCTGGAAGCAGTACAGGTGCATCTTTGGCTGGTGAGTGCCGTATCCCTCTCGTTCTTATCTCGCAAATACTCATTTATCCATATCAATAGGGTAGCGCAGACAGCTTATGTGTATGTGTTCAAGACTAATGAGGCCACTGGAGCCAAGGCTAACATCGTTTTCTTATGATACAGCGGCGCTCAAGTTGGTGTGGCTGCCTTGGCCGTAAACTACATGGTCGACCAAAACGTCGGCATTCAGAAGTCCACTGCCAGTCAACTGTTCTCCTACTGCCAAATAACATTCACCGTTGGCCGGTTCGTGCCCTTCATCTCCCATTTATCTAACTACCTGATCATCTCACGTCTACATGAACAGGTTCATTGGCGTCGTCCTCTTAAACTATATCGACCCCGCCCTCCTCCTTACCTTCTACGGTATCGCTTGCAGCTCCTTTGCCCTCGCCACCTCCTTCGCCCCTGGTCGCTCAGGCATCGTCACCCTCTTCTGCCTCTTCTTCTTCGAATCCATCTGCTACCCCGTCATCTTCACACTGGGGACCAAGAACCTTGGCAAGCATACGAAGAAAGGATCGGGGCTGATCGTCATGGGTGTCGGAGGAGGCGCGTGGTATCCGCCTGCCCAGGCGAGTATTGCGGACCATAATACCAGAAGGTCGTATTTGGTGCCGTTCTCTGGCTATATTGCTATGACTGTTTATGCTCTGTGAGTGTATCCTCCGTCTTCGTGTGTCTTGTGGCTTTGCACTGATGATTTCGCAGTGGTATCGTAATCGATCAAGCAGTGAAGGACAGATTCCGATGGCGCACCATTTCCGAGATCGAGGAGCGCCAGGCAGAAGACAAAAGAAGAGATGCAGAATCGAGTCCCGCTTCGCCTGTGTTGGACTTGGACGAGAAGAAGGTGTCGGAGGAGTTTGTCGAGGAGGTACCTGTGCAGGAACACCCTACCGGCGTACAAGGCTTGCACATTCGGGACTCGTCTGCGCACGTATGATATTTCGTACTGTACGCCGCATATCGCATTTAGTCCATATAGCACGATCTCACGCACATCAAGTGTTGTATTTCTAGATTATTAGCTTCTTCTACGCATACTTACGAATAGCACGATATACAATGATACATCGATCATTCACGAACTCATGGCCATGGTGCACATGCGACTTCAGGATGTCCTTGATCCAGGCTTCTCTTAGGGAACCCTCACTCCCCATACCCTCTCCGTCATCAACTTCAATAACACCTCCGGGCCGGGAGTACTCACGAGGACAGGTATACCAGGAGTCTGTTTCGATTTTGTCGTATCAACGTTTCCCCATTGCGGTACGTCTGATGCCCGGGCCTCTTCCGTCTGGGAAGCAGATGTTGGAGGCACTTCGACCTCCACTTGGGCGGGAATAGCGTTTGACTCGAGTGTACCGTGCGAGTGGAACCCTTGCTTTGCGAGTTCGGCTTGGACGGCTGCGCGGTTTGCTCCAGGGTCGTAGGCTCCTTCGTCATCGCGGCGGTCGACAACGAGCATGCCTCGTGTGATCTCCCCGATGCTGGAAAGCCATACGGGTATTTCGCGATCATGAATGTTCGACGATAAACGTTTGATTATTATGAAAACGCCTGGAGTTACTCACCGTTCGACTTGGAAGTGACGTGGTACCGCTATCCAGCGTTCTTGCAGAGAGTAGGGTCCTAATGACGCCACGGCGGAATCCGACGGTGAAGGAGGGTTCTGCGTGGCGAACCACACGGCGACGATATCATGCAGTTCCATAGCGTCCTTACCGAAGGACAACATGACCTCTCTTGTGCGCTCAAGAAATGCGCTGGTAAAATGGACGAGAGGGCTCTTCAGGGAAGGTATACTAGGGTTTTTGGTGTCGGTGCAATGGGGGTCGACGTGAGTATTGTAGAAAGGGAAGGGGAGTTCGTGAGGTGTTGTGATATCGAGCGGGATAAGCATGAAGCGGTCGAGAGGTAAAGGAGGGTGGGTTGTGTTGAGGAGTTCTTGGACTGCATAAGGGTCCGCGAAGAAGTTAACTGCAGTGAGAGAACGAACAAGCCAGTCAGTTATCGTTGTGGCTAATCGCTAAACAGCGGCTGGATATACTGACATTCTGCGACAGGTGAGGTGTTCCCAGGGACATCTAGTGCACCTCCCATGCAGGCTACACGACCTATCTTAGCTCGCAGAACTTCTCCATGCGTACGAGCCAGCTGAGCTAGTGTAGTGAGCGGACCAAGTGCGATATATGTCACGCTCCTTTCCGCCTCAGAGTTCAAGATGTCAAAAGCTACATCGACTCCTGACTTGTCTGAAAACACTAGATTGGGATAAAGCTCCGGTTTACTAGAATCGACAGCGAAGTCTTGATAGCGCTTCGAGATGTCTGCTAGCCCGTCACTGTTTGACCGTTAGAGAAACAACAAGACAGGTTGAACAGAAAGTACAAACCGGCCATGAAAGTACTGAGCGCTGTGCAGCTCACCATCCAGCGGATGGTTCGCCCCTTTCACTAGTATTATCTTCTTATCATCCCCAAAGTTGACGTAACGCGACTTCGAATCTGGGTCGGCGGAAAAATTGCGAGAAAGCACCTGGGAAAGTCTGAGGATATTCACGCTTCCCAGATAGGTATTCAGTATGTTAAATTTGAAAAATATTGAGGGCGGCTCACTATGCAGCATCGATGTCGGTATTGCCTGGAGATTAGGTGAGTCAACATGTCGATCGCATATGCTTTGGAATGCAGAATATAGGCTACTCGCCAAAGGTGATTATGATGGCTTTCACATCTATTTCTGGTGATGCTAGAGCAAGCAGTCTGCCTCATATCAATACGGATAGTACGCATCACTTGAGCGGCCAAACTTACATTGCAACGATATCATCTACTCCGGGATCCGTGTCAACTAGATATCCGATTTAAGCTCTCGGAAAAGACGTGCCAAAATTCTATCTTCTTACTGATGACTGGTATCTTTTTAGTCCGGTCACTGCTTGATGTCATTGTACTTCTTTCCTGGAGACGAGTAAACTACCAAGACGACGGACGTAGTGGTCGGCAAATAACCATAGATGGCAGTTGCCAGGTGGTCAACGAGATAAGGGCTACCGGCCCGAAGACCCGATGCACTGGCAAGCCTGATTAAGTACTACTACTGTGGGTCACCGTTATGCTCGAACTTAAACGATAAATGATGAGTAAGTACACAACTGGTCGAGGATCAACGTTCAATTTTCAATAGTAGTATGGTACAAGTGTCACTTTTGGGTCGTTTGTAACTACTCACAAGAGATCATATGCTGAGCATGGGGCGGCAGTGTCGATGATGTATGTTCTCAGACTGTCTCCAGTATTCCACTACCGCTGTCGTTCGGAGCAGCAAGTTGAATCGTAAACAGCCCTGCCCTCCATAAATCAGTACCCCTCCATAAATCAGTACCCCTGCCTAATTACAGCAGAGTATGATCTCGGCTCTCCATTGTACGCCAATCTTTACCAGAAAGGTTGGTCTACTGCAAGTATGCCTGAAGGGCCGGCCAGGAAGTTGAAGACAGGCAGCGCCCACCACTTGTGGCTTCATCCCGTCAGATCCAGCCCATAGCGTCGAGTGCTGTGGGGGTATGCATTGATGTACAAGCGCCAATTTGAAGGCTCAGGCCTCAGGTACGGATGTTAACCGAACAGTTACGTCGACGAAGTACCTGGAGAAGAAAGAGGGTAAACATGCATCAAGACCCAAGGCGAAAGAGATACTACCTACTTTGCGATATGAATCGACGTTCGACGTTGAGTCTGATGTCCTGCTTTCTTACACCATCTCCTCATCCTCAACAATAGTATTCTCCTCTCTCACCCCTCTACCAAAAGACACTCCATCGCCGTCTTTGCCACCTCCAGCTCTCCTTTCCCCATCGGCTGATGCAAATTCCTCCTGCACAGGTGACTCCATCCTCGCATATTGATGGCCTTCCTCCTGGCTTACTAATGTCCGCAAAGTCTTCGAAACATTGAACCGCAGTGATGAAACCTTTCCGACCGCGTGAGGTCGGCCGGAGGGGCCTTTGACGTTTTTAGGAAGCTCGAGTTTCTGGTCATTTTCTTCCTCAGCTGCGGCTCTACGGAGATTCAAGATCACACGACAGCACAGTGTGCTATGCATAGTCCTTAGGAATCTGGTAAGAGGTATCAACGAGTCGGATGGTTAGTCCATAACCTTGTCCATGTATAAATAACGGAGGTCATACGTAGGCAGCAGAAGGGCGTTTGATTTCTTGATACGCTGCGTTAGATCCACGAAGCACAACCGATGCAAAACCTGAACTTACAGGGCCAAGAAATGGTGCGAGGACATTTCCCACGGAGAGCACTACTCAACAGATGTCTCAGTGAGGCCTCACCATAACGCAGCTCATATATCGAGACACTTACGAGCCAAGCAGATGAAGAACAGTACACCTATAAGTTGCAAGTTGGTCAGAGACCTCGACTTGAGAAGGGATTAAAATATCGTACTAACCGTCGCGATACAATATCCTCACGTAGTGGACACCTGTAAGTCGTGGTATGTTCCTCACTTTTTGACGTGATGATTGATATAATGAAGACAATAAGCGCAATATAATTGAGGCACTTACTATGATAAATCCCCTTGACCGCCGTCAAAATGACGATGACTGCACACAATCCACATATAGTTTGAGAGTGAGCACCGATTGTTCTTGGGCTACAAAGATGCTTTACCAATCTCTAGTACGGTCAAGCCAACGAAGTCGCCTGCTATGATAGAGCTGGCGTCGACGAGATTGCATCCTGATTGATTTGCAAAGGGTTGCGGAGCATCTGAGTAGAAATGAGCTCTCGTCAGCACTACTTAAGAGAGGCATAACTTTCTTTCGACTTGTAACTATACTCACAAACGGTGGAGATGACGAATGCTGTGATGGAGTATATGCCCATTGGAAACATCAGCTTTTGTCCGGTAAAGGCGAATAGGAGTAGATGTTTGGGTGAGAGAATGGACAGCACATAATAGGAGACTCCTTACAGCCCATAATGCCACCAAACTATACCTGACTGGTTTCGAATCTTGCCATAGGGCCAAGGTCCTCCACACAAGAACGACTACAAACGCGAACGGAGGTAGGTCATGTACAAAATTTGAAAGACTTCCTGTGTAGGGTACTCACGCTCGCTTGAATACATCCCCGCTGCCACTAGGACTGCCACGCGGAAGGTCACGGTCTCAGTGTCCAAGGGAACTCTGTAGAATAAGGAAGGACTTACACGAGTTAACAGAATCATTCAACTTACATCCCTATGACCAACGAAGAGATGAAATTTGCAGTTAGTAACCTGCGAAGTGCCGCCCAGGTTGTATAGTCGTTCACCTGAGGGCTCATAAACGTGAAATGTGCTATACAGAGAGGGTACGTCGCAAAAAGTCAGTGCTATCATTCTGTTACAAAGGCATCACGACTCACAAACGAACCCCAGGATCGTATCCGCGATGGGAGCATACCGTGTCCAGAGGTACAGCACCTTGACGAACGTCCAGCGAGCGCTCCAGATGTGCGTAACTTCGTCAGCAAATGTGAGCAGCCAGTCATATACCTGTGGACCATGTTGTCAATATCGTAGCTAGGGGAGCTACCAGATTATCTGGGGCGGATATAGACTGCTTACAAGTACGATGACGCTGACAACTACAAGGCCGTTAGACAGTCCCGCTAACACAGCCACAAACAATGACTATACCTTGAATATACTATACCGTATTTTAGCACAATAGACACAGATAGAGAACAGTGAACGTACGCTCATAGCCTGCTGCAACTGCATTATCTTGATCCCATCGTAACTCATCACGGTCAAGTGTCTAGTGGAAGGAGAGATGAGGTGCACGCACAGCGTGTGAAGTCTAGTAAATCTAGCAGCTCTTGCTTATATGCCATAGAGTCAGTTGCTGATCAATTACAAGCACTGCCCGCTATCAACTTCTTCTTCGAAAGTCACGAATGTGGAGTGGAGTTAATCAGGGCGGACCGATACCTCACACGTCGTGACCAAGGTTGTCTATGATCAGGCCAACGAGCCGTGAGGATTGGTGGGCGGAGGGAAATGACATGACAGATCTGCGTGAGGAGCTCAGTGACTTCGTGATCAGGAGCATGAATGCCAAACTATCAATGAAATCGTGCGAGAGTTGTTTCTGCCGGCACCTAAAGACCGTATACGGCAAATTCGCATGACCACGTTAGTGACCCAGCGGGATGACCATGAGATCCTCACTGGCCTTACCGTCAGTTGCCCCGAGATGCGTGTATCTCAGTGCTTGCACAGTATCACTGCATATTGCTGGTGTCAAACCGTTCACACTTGCAATGTTGACTGTGAGACTTACGGTGGATTTTCACTACTGGGGCGGTGATCTGTGCCAACGTTAACCCGTGATCATTGGATGAAGGCACTGTATCATGAGAGGACATTCCATAGAATTTTCATCTCGACATCGACGCATGATGAGCCAACTCAGCTATTGATGGAGGTATATAAAATCACTAGAAGATCAGGGGGGATGTATGATAGGGCAAGATATACACACCACACGACAAAAGAGGAAGGCATTCGAAGCGTGAGGCACAGTGCGATCTATCATACCGTAAGGTCATAGCCACGATCCTCGGTCTTCATATAGTACACGTTACTAGGCAAGATTCAATCAGACTCGAGATCATACGCAACTAGTAGCGTGGAAGTGGGTTGAAGGAGTAGTACACGCACCTGATGTTCATTTTACGACCTTTTGAGCGGGTCGTTGGTTCGGTAGCACTATCCTTCTGTTGCCGCCTGGAGACTCGCGCTTGACCGGCACAAGGCCCAGATACTCGTTTTCATCTCACGAGAATATGATGGCAGATGCAGTGCTATCTCGAGTTTCGCAGATAGTAAATGAGAGCTTCAGCTCTGAGTCAGCAGCAGTACGAAGATTCAGGATGACACGACAGCAGAGAGTGCTGTGCATGACCCTCAGGAATCTGTATCGCTACATTTCGGATCAGTCGCATTGATACAGTACATCACAGGACGTACGGTGGTAGCAAAAGAGCGTTTGATTTCTGTGTGGATGTCGATTCACTACTCTTTCTGGTGCATGTGGCTAGTTGGGGTACTTACTGGGCCGAAGAAGGGCGCAAGAACATTGGCCAGAGAGAGGACTGATCACCCATGTGAGCGAAGCGTTCGTAGACATAATATGTAATGGAGTACCTGCGAGAAAGACAAAGAACAGAACACCTAATGTGGACATTCATCAGTCACAGTTCGATAGGGTTGATTAGTGTTGCGGATAGAAGCACCTACCATCTCTATACAAAGTACGCACGTACTGAACACCCACGATATCCGGCGTGTTCGAGACTAAGTACGTAAGACCAGACGAGAGATTAGTAGAGTATCGAGAAAGCGAGTCGAAGAGTGACGCACTGTGTTGAAACCCTTTTACGACGGTCAAAATGACGATGCCTGGTTTACCAGACGTATAAGCATTGCCCACGATGATGCGTCATATTCTCTAGAAATAATAGCCGTACTCACAAATTTCCAGGATAGTCAGGCCAATGAAGTCTCCTGCAACCAGAGAACTGGCTGAAACGAGGTTACAGCCTGGCTGACCGGCAAACGGCTGTGGGGAATCTAGAGAGAACATGTTGGGATGTTGCGACGTATGGAGAGGAGTTGGACTCACAAACGGTAGACGAAACGAAGGCGATGACAAAGTATAAGCCGATTGGGAACATGGACTGATTTCGATTCGACATGTCACGTTCAGTAGGCAACAACTAAGGGTGAATTCTGAATGACTCACAAGCCACAAAATCCCGAGAGCGTACCTGACCCGTTTCGAGTCTTGCCACAGTGCGAAAGTCCTCCACACCAGAACCACTGATCACCCAGTGACCATGTATAGATTAAGTAATGTTCCCAGCGATATCATTAACATATGGATACTCACGCTCGCTTGAGTAAATGCCCGCCGCGATCAGGACTGTAAAAGGATGTGAACAAAGCCATGAGATGCAGGTCCGGCGCTGACGTATGGAAAAACACACAGGAATTGATGGTGTCGGTGAGCCTGCATTGCTGTAAGGATACGGAGGTTCAATACACGTAAGAGATGAGCAATTAACAGTGCTTACCTTCGAACTAAGTATCGCAAAATGCGCTAAACGCAAAGTATAATCCTACGTATCAGACATCGCTCAGGAATATCCCTCATAACTTACCAAGCATCCCAAGTATTGCGTCCGCAATTGGAGAGTATCGTGTCCACAAATACAGCACTTTAACGAACGTCCAGTGAGATGCCCATACGTGGTTCACTTCATCTGCGAGCACGAGCAGCCAGTCGTAAACCTATGCATGCATATTTTAGGGACTAGATCTGCATTGTATTTGTAGTGGGAGGCTTCGGCTTACCAGTAGTGCGACACTTATGACTGAAAGGTCGTCAGTAACTCAGTGTCAGAAAATTGACGAAAACGCTACCTTGAACATACTAACACAATATGTTAGAATCAATAAATTTTAATAGCAACACAAAACGTACGTTCATAGCCTGTTGCAACTGCACAGCTTCAATCTCCTCGGAGCCCATCTCGGGCAAAGGGGGTCAGGGGAGTGTTGGGGCATACGCGCAGCGTGTGGGGCTGAAGGATTCTATA
This sequence comes from Irpex sp. M6601, assembly GCA_037039805.1. Classification (NCBI taxonomy): domain Eukaryota; kingdom Fungi; phylum Basidiomycota; class Agaricomycetes; order Polyporales; family Irpicaceae; genus Irpex; species Irpex sp. M6601. Next base: position 1,558 of record JAXQGN010000452.1, on the reverse strand, counting down.
ACTTCATTTTATATGCTACGAGGTCCCGAAAGCACGTGTGGCGATCACCGACAGCTGACAATCAATTCCGTCTGGAAGGGCAATAGGCGTGATTAGTACGCATTAACTCCAGCAGGAAGAGTCAGAACAATGACTGACGCATATGCGGACTAGCCCCTCTGGTCGCTGTACAGTAAGAAACAACCGGCGAGACACGGGTCGGGAAGTCTTCGTTGGGACGTTCCTCGATCAGAGAACTGATAACCTCCTGGCACTGGATGGTCAGTGTCGTTCTAACACCCGGCTCTAGACTCTGTCCACTTCTATTTACTGTACTGTGTTAGACAGTATAGCTCAGGTATAGGAGATGCCTGAGTGCGAGACGTCCTAGAGCACACAATCCCTCCACTTAGAGGTGCTGAGCCGGGGCAAGGCGCAAAGATGTGCCTCGGCATGTGTATGCGCGTATATTAATGAGGCCGAGCTCCTGTACATTGAATGTGGGTATTTTCACACACCCGCATGACGCAGCAAGGAACTTATGATAACGCTAGAAGGCATAGGTCAGTGTACTGACGTCTTTCAGATCTCGCTGCTCGAAGAAACATACCGTAGTTGCATGGCTGGTCCTGAACACATATGCTCAAGTATCGATCGGGCGAACACGATGCATACATACAAAATTAGTGATGTTTCCCCAACTGTCGTTGAGAAAACCACGACAGGCGCAATGTCCATATCCTGCCTACTGGCGGTGAGAAAGAAAGTCAGGAGAGGGTGACGCCCGCCGCGGCGGATCCGGACGTCGGTTCATGCACATGTGACTATCCGAACCGAACCGAACCGATGCGAAGATCAGCGCTTATATGAGGCGGCTAGATTAGATAAACAAAGGGCAATCGATCCTTTCCCCGCAAGCACCGAGCACTATTCTTGTAAGGGGACCACCGATACTTCTCATGTACCATAATGAAGCTTATGGAAGCTCTCAGACTGCTCGGACAGTCACTTCTGGAAGGTGATGCAGCCTCCGTCGTCCGTTGCGGTCAAAGCATGAATGAGAGGATGTAAAATACAATGTCAGCCAACAGCATCGCGATAATAATATAGAAACAAGCGAGGAAAGCGCAATATGGATCATAGTTCCGGGTCGACATAGTTGGCCATAGGATCCTCCGTCATCCGACGATTCATCCTGTAGGCCTCTGCAAAGCACAACAAATCAGTATATGCATGACTCCCACACGGTAGCAAAGGGACACTTACCCATCTCCTCCTCCGTAACCTCATACTTGTCGCCGCCCTTCTTCCTCTTACCACCCCACTCCTCCTCCTCCCCTCTCGCCTTCCGTTTCCGCTCCGCCTGGATAGCCTCCGCCAACTTCTTCTCATCAAACTTCAGCTCTCCCTCACCTATCCGCTTCTTCGAGAACAGCTCCTCTGCTTTCTTCTTTCTGTCCTCAACACTACCAGCATCCACCGCCTTCTTCGGTGGCTCTTCTGCTGGTGCGGCTGGTTCTGACGCAGCGGCGAGAAGTTGTTGTGCGCTTGACGCTCTGGCAGCTTCGAGCCCGGCTTC
>JAXQGN010000451.1:0-22226 GCA_037039805.1 Irpex sp. M6601 | reverse complement strand
GGAAGGGAGGGAAGGGAGGGAAGAGGAGAAGAAAGACATGGGGTGGAGAGGAGTGGATGGGAAGGAGTAGGTTGTGAGGTGTGTGGAGGTGGAAGGGACAGAGGGAGAGGACGGGGAAGGTGAAGCGTGAGTGCGTGAACAAGGGAGGGGGAAGCGTAAGCGACAAAGGAGAGACGAAGTGCGCGAACAAGGGAGGGGGAAGCGTGAGTTCGTGGAGGGGGGAATGAGAGGGAAGGGAGGGAAGGGACAGGGAGGGTGAGTGAGTGCGCGAACGAGGGGAGGAGTGGGGGGTTCTGGGTTGGAGAAATGGGAGAAAGATAGAGTAGCCACTCACCGCAAAAGCAGTCATAGTATTCAAAGTATTGGGGTTAATCTCCGCGGGTATGAACGCCAGTATGAAGTTTGGTACTCTACAGTTCGTCTAAACCTTCAGTATTCCAGTCCCTCATTACAGGCGGGACTTACGAGCTTATGTAGAAGGTTCCTAGGACTACACACCATGTCAGTCAACACCATGAACAACATCAGGGGCAAAGGAGAGGAAAAGGGGGGAGAGCACACAACATAGTACACACCAGAGTTCCACCCAGGCCCAAACGGAAACAACCACGCAAACACCTGCCTCATAACAGGCGACTGGCCCTCTTCGAGTTCATCCTTTAGTGCGCTGAGTTGTGCGATGGGGGTGCATGTTTGGAGGTCTGTGTCCTAGTGTATTTATGGGTGTCAGCGAGCGTGACCTCATAAAGCAGACTGTTTGGTAGGGGGGCTGGATAGACGTGGGAGAACCAGCCGAGAGGAGGGCAGGTGAGAGAGACACTCACGAGGACGGACGTCAGACCCCGCTTCACCTGCAGCTTCTCCTCCCCAACGACATTCAACGCGTAGGCACAACAAGCGAGCGCGAGCACCAACAGGGCGGTCCGTCGAGGGATTGGGATGGCCATTATTTGCTTTTGCTTCGAGTTCCTCTAATGCGCTGTGTTGTTATCTTCTGCTTGTATAAACGAGCGAAATCGAAGGAAGTAGAGAGTGAGTGAAGTAAGTAGAGAGCGGTGAAGTGAGTTGGCAGTGGACTGTGATAGGCACGAACACCGTGACGGACGGTATCAAAGACGCGGCCACGTGGCACGCGTTTGACGGCAATCATCACGACCACGACGCGTTCTCCGAGGACGCGTTGTTTGCCACGCTGATTGTGAGCGGACCCGACGTGCCGTGACTCAGGCTTGTCTTCATTCTCACTAGAGCCACCACGCACAGTGAAGTAACACTCAAGTCAAAAGTCAAAAGTCAGGATTGAAGATGACCTACCCCACGCCAGAAGAGGCCAAAGTCATAGCTGCAGCCGAGAAGCTCATGGAGGAGACCATGGCGCGGTACGATCCCTCCCACGACGCCTTCCACGGTACGCACTCTCTCCTCTCCTCCTCTCCCTCTCCCCATCCCACTCACCTACTCACACTCACTCAACCATTGCCACATGCTATAGTCCAGCGCGTACGACGAACAGCCCTCCACATCGCCCGCTCCCTCTCCTCCTCTCCCTCCCCTTCCTCCTCCACCACACCCGGAAAACCAGACCTCCTAATCGTAGAACTCTCCGCCCTCCTGCACGACGTCCTCGACAAAAAATACGTCTCCCCCGCCCTCTCCTCCTCCCCCTACGACTTCTTCCTCCCCTTCTTCACCTCCGCTCGCGATGAGTGTGGTGTTGATCTCATAGCGGACGGACGGGCGAGGGAGATAGCGAAGATCGTGAGTAATGTTAGTTGGAGTACTGAGAAGCGGCTTAGGGAGGAGGGGAAGATGGAGGAGTGGCATCGCACGTGTATGGAGCTTTGGTGTGTGCAGGATGCGGATCGGTTGGATGCTATTGGGACGTTTGGTGTGTCTCGTCTCATTAATTCCTGGAATCGTTATTTAATTGCTAAATCTTTATTGTCAGGTATAATGCGCTGTGCAGCATACAGCTCCTCCGTAAACCGGTACGCCCATCCTCCCTCCCCTCTACCTCCCCTCCTCATCCACCCTCCCCTCCTCATCCACCCTCCCATCCCCTCCCCATCACCCTCCACTAACACACTAACAACCTCCTCCCACCCCCACAGACCTCTCCATACGCCCTCAGATGACCCACAGCACAAAGACACCTCAATCCAACACTTCCACGACAAACTCCTCCATATCCGGGAGCAGCTGAAGACGGAGATTGGGAGGAGGATGGCTGAGGGGCGGCATCAGTTCGTACGTTGACATTTATCATCTCGACTCTACACCGCGACTTCGTCTCTCTACACGCTTGAAGCGGCTTGGACTAATTTTGATTTTGAATGCGCGTTTTTAGATGCTGGATTTCTTGAAGGCTACGGAGGAAGAGTACGAGATGCTGTAGATGAGGTTTTCAATTGACTGTGTCACCGACTTCTGTACTCGGCGGCGGCAACCGCAGGGTGCAATCCGAGTCCAATGTATATATTGTAAAAGCTGTTGAACACTCGACTCTCAAATATTAATGAGGCTCAGTGAAACACGACGCGTTCATAGTCGATTACAGTACTAGTTGCAGTCGCAGACTCTGCATTTCTTAGACGGCGACGCGTCTCAGTTGTTACCGTGAAACTTGAAGCGCAAGCTTGGACGCGTCGACCTTGTTGACGCGTTGCTTACCACCACCCCATCTCACCGGGCCGGCCGATCTTCGGATCAGTTTTAGATTGCTGCTCGAAATTATCTGCTTCTGCTTTACGATCATCTACTTCAACACTCTACACGATCACTTACACTCTACGCCTTTCTACACCTCTCTACACGATCATCTACATAACATCCTACCGCCCACCACAGTTATTGTACTAACGCAGATCAAGTAGCGAGAGAGAACAAGAGAAATAGAATAGAGAGACGCAATGGCAGGAGACAAACGCAAGAACGACAGATCTAGAGAAGGTGGGGACAGAGATAGAAGGAGGCGGTATCGCTATGTACGTCCCACTCTCACTCCTTCCTTCACCTTGACCTTCTCCCACCCACTCTTTTGCCTGCACCCTTCTACTCCATCTCCACCCCTCACCATCTCTCCCATTCCTTCCACTTCTCCCTTTTCCCCCTCCAAATACTCCTTCAACAATACCAACACTGTAATGCGTTGCGCCGGGAACACTAACACATTTTGCACTGGGGACGCAGGACGGAACACCAATCCAACCAAACGTCTCAGGGCCAAGCGTATGGGTCACCTGCGTAAGAGGGAAGGAGCGGGCTGCGGTGGGGGAGCTGTATGATTTGTTTGAGGGTGTGAGTACTTCATTGCTAGTTTGGTGGTGGATGAGTTGAGTATGAGGATAATGCTGATGATTTGGGTTGGGTAGTATGCAAGCGAGATGTACCCTCCTGGCTCTATCTCTACCTCCACCTCTACAGCGTCAACTTCCACAGCTTCCACAGCTGAGGAGTCTTCTACGACCCTCGCTACCGAGGTCGATGATGAAGACTCGGATGATGAGGAAGAAGAAGACATCGAGAAACAAATCGCAAGAGAAGTGGCGGGTATGAAGCGGCCTAGGAAGGAGCGGAAGGAGACGAGGTTGGGTACGTCTGTGCTCTTCTACTTTTCTTTCTCGCTTTTCCTCCTGTACTTGCTCTTCCCACCTGCTCTTGCTCTCACTCGCTCTTTCTCTCGCCTGCTCTCACCCACCTACTCCTACTCTTCTAATTGCTCTTGCTCCCACCTGCTCCTACTCTTCTAATTGCTCTCACTCTCACTCCAAACTTACCCCCTCCCTCCTGCTTTCAATCCCACTCGCACTTCCACCTCGGTCAATCTCTGAACATTATCACATTCACCGCAATAACTTAACCACTCAACCACTCAACTCAACTACTCAACGCCTCGATCACTCAATCACCGGATACTCACCCACTCAACCACTCACGACTCAACCGCACCTCACTCTTCTCACTCGGACAATCTCATTCAATCACTCAACCACGCTTCTAATCACTCTCCCTCTCCTCCCCCCGCTCTCAACACTATCACTCTTCTAATTGCCTTCACTCCATCGTTCTTCTCTCAACATCCAAAACTCAACACATCTCAATTGATCGATCCTAAAACTCAACGACTCCATCACTCTTCTAATTGCTCGTTCCATCTCGGTCAATACTGAACACTCAACTACTCAACTATTCAACGCTCAACGCTACCACTCAATACACTTCTTCTCGCTCCATGTGCATACGACCTCTCTCAACACTCAACCACTCAAAACTCCCTCAACCACTCGATCATTCAATTACTCTTCTAATTGCTCTTCTCATTCTCGCTCAACTCACCACCCGTCCCAATTGATCGGTCCCAAAACTCACCGACCCATGACATCACCTTCACCTTCACCTTTGACTTCGGACTTCAGCAAGTTGCCAGACGAACACTTCTTGCTGTAAGTGGCTCTATGAGTTCTTCTAGCGTTATCTGACCTTCCCTTCCCTCCCTTCTCTTATGAACTTGACATTTGCATCCGCGACCGTGTTTCAATTATGGCGGTGGTGAAATCGGATTATGTTGGACGTTGGGTCGGACAGTCGTAGTGATATTATGTAAACCGCCCATTGACCCCATATGCCTCGTCGTCAAGCACGTAGAGAACGTTCTACGGACTGGCGTTACGCAGACTAAGTCAGTCTTTCTCAGCCTTCCTTTCTCCACACATTCTCTTGCTGTCCCTGAACTGACTTTGGGAGTATCGCTGACGTTGATTGGGTTGTAGGTTCGCACAGCGTCTGACACCAATATCAGGCACATGCGTAACGAACGTCCAAGAGATCAAGGCCTTATGCTCTCGTTTACTCGAACCGCACCTCAATGCCTCATCACCCACGAAATTCTCCGTATGTTCTCTCAACTCTATTCATCCCCAACTCCCTACCTTCTTCAACTAACCGACTTCTTCAACTGACTGACTGACTCTCACACCTGACTTCAAACGAATAAAAACAATTATGGAATGGTATTGGAATGGGACGGACAGTACAAAATAGAACTCCGAATGCGCAACCACAACACCCTCTCCCGACCCACCATCATCGAGGAGCTTGCCAAGTGCGTACCTGAAGGCCATAGAGTCGACCTCGAGAACCCGGAGTTGTTTGTTCTTGTTGAGATCTGGAAGGTTCGTAGTCTCTCCCTTCCTTATTCCCATTGTACTTCCAATAAATCCTTGTCGTATGACGGATTGGGTGGTGGACATCTCGACCACCATCGGATTGGGCAGTGGCCGCCACCGGATTTGGTGGCGTCACTCTCTTTTCATTGATCGAAAAAAGACTAATTATTGTGTGCGGTGCATGGCCCGGATCTGTCATACACAGAGCGTATGCGGGATCGGGATAGTGAGGGACTATTACAAATTGCAAAAGTTCAACGTGATGGAGATCGCAAAGTCCGAAGAGCCTGGGTTCAAGGCGGGGGTCGCTGGTACTGGTCGGGTGCAGGAGAAGACGTCGACGGAGGTGAAGGATATTGGAAGTGGGAAGGAAGATGAGAAGGAAGAAGGGAAGGAAGAAGAGAAGAAGGCGGGAAAGGAGAAGGAGGGATCGGTGCAAGAGTCCGATAGCTAACCTAAGTATGAGACTATTTCGGTGTATGAGACGAGTGCCTTCGGGGGTGGTTATCTTACGCAGCCTATATATGACGTCCTGGCTCGGTCACGTTCACCTCCAGGAGGTCAGGAGGGGTGACTCTGCGCCCGAGGCGTCGCATGGAGCCCCAGTCTAAAACACAAAACCGCCCTGAATTGCGCGTGCGGGGTATCGATCCAGTGATCTACTCTAAAATGCGGGGGGGGCGAGGGGCTCGAGCGTCTGATTGCCTATTCGAGCTTATGACCGCAATAAATAATTGTTTGCCTTTCGCAGCCCACCCTCCGTAAATCACAAGCCTCCTTCCCCCCGCTCACTCCCCACACGAGGCTCCTGACACTGCTGCTGAAAATGGCTCTACTCACGCAGTCAGAGGCAGTCGCCTTCAATGGGTTCTTGTCCTCTGTCGACTTCTCGGACGTCCTCGAGTGGTCGGCACTCGCTGATGGCCATATCCCCATCCCGCCCGCCCCAGAAAAGGGCAAGGAAGCCGTACTGGCGAAGGCGGCGAAGGACTTGATGGCCTTGGAGCCTACGAATATACACCATGACAACGTTTCCTCATTGAGGTCGTCATTCGATGCACCCTCGACGACGGTTAATACCAGCTGGCCGAGTCTCCCAGGGGACACTAGCACCGAGCAACGGAGAACGCATAGTTACACATACGGCTTCGGCGCGCCCTCTAGGAACTCGCACAAGATCCACCTGCCCAACGTCAACCCACCCGGGGGGCCCTCCCAAGCCATCCCAGATAACCTCTTCAGCTTCCCGTCGGCGAGGTCGCACTCCCCCGCACGCAGCTCCTCGTCGTCGTCGTCTCCATACAGCTTTAACACCGCCTCTACAACTCCAACGATCGACGGGAGGCCGTCTCCCTACCCTACGTCGTCCTCGCCCTCCCTACTTACAAACCAACGCCCGCAGTCGAGCTCGAAGCGGAACTTACCGCACGACGGGGAGCCTTGGCATACGCACGATGGTCTCAACTCACACGAACCCACCTCGAAACGACGACGGCCATCCGTCGTCTCTCCCGCCTCCCCCATCGAACCACCCGCTCGCTCTCGCGGTACTCGAGCATCCTCGACATCCTCGTCGTCTATCGCTGGTCCGTCGTCGCTCAAAATACACGAGGAGGGTACCAGCAATTCCAGCAACGGTACCAGCAAGCCTGCGCTCCTGTCTCCCTCGCAGAAACGGGCGAACCATATACAGAGCGAGCAGAAGAGGAGGGCGAATATTAGGAGGGGGTATGAGGCGCTTTGTGATGCTGTGCCGGCGTTGAGAGAGGCTATCAAGGCTGAGGAGGAAGCTGGTGCGTTTGGTGGTTCCTCCTTCATGGTCTTCATCTTGTTCATTATGTGAATTGATAACAGCACGAGCAGCAGATGAAGAGGGAAGCCGGACGAAGCGCAAGAGGAAGGGCAAGGGTGCGGCTGAGGAGGCGGCGGAGAAAGTGGGAGATGGACGGGCAGGACCGAAGAGCGAGAACGTCGTGTTGCAGAAGAGTACGTTTTGTCTCTCTCTTTATCTTTATCTCCCCTTTCAGCCAGATCTAGCTGAAGTGGTGGTGGTGGTCCTCATCACACTGATGACACCATCCTATCCCATCCGGCTATTCACCTCAAGCTCATGATTACTGACGCTGACTTCACTCCCTCTTACTATAGCCATAGACCACCTCCATGCCCTCCTCGCCTCCCGCACCGCCCTCAAAGAGCGCCTCTCACACGCCCGGAACGTCCTCCCTCCCTCCCACCCCGCGCAGACTACCGAGCCTAAGCATTTGGACGAGAAGGGCGTGCCGCTGTGGGAGAGGGAGTGGAATGGGGGGACGGGGTGGAAGGATGGGGAGGAGGAGGGGGATGATGATTAGTGAATGTTTGAGTGTTTGAATAGTAGGAGCTTGTATAATTTTGTGGTTTTAAGTGCGGTTGAGAGGATAATTCGCTTTTAAGGGAACAGTAACTTTGCAGTCTTGAATACGGTGTAGGCTTATGTTTTCTCTGGAGGGTAACTCTGCTGTGGATCGGCTGCAACCTCATTTTCCGTTTAAATTCTGTTAAAGCATAGCTATAGCAGGCTCGGGAATGTCATGTCATACAGGCTTTAAGCTGAGTATATTCCACCTGACGAGTCTGCTTTCAAGTGATCCCGTAATATTATGGCAGTGTATGCGTCTCCCCTACTGGCCTAGGCAGACGAAAAACCTACCAACCTTCTTGCCCCAAGGTTACCCACAGCACGTTCTAGAACTGAACGTCTTACAAATGAAATATGCTTTGCATTCACAGGGGTTATATGATGATGATACAATGCATTCTGTCGACAATAATAATACATAGTTGTGTTTCTCACATTTAACGTTCAAACCGGTACTCAACGCTGGCCGTATGCCTTGGTCTCGTAACCCTCTGCGAAAAAAAGAGACGACATTGTCAGCAAACCGCCAGGCAGAAAAGAGAGACTCGTGGACAACTCACTCTTGCCAACAATGATGTTCTGCGGCTCCTGCGCCTTCCCACTCAGGTAGTTCTCAATAATCGACTTCGTCCCCGCCGCATACCTCGCCTGCGCATCAAGCGTCGTCCCCGAATAATGCGGTACCATACCATTTCCACCACCAAGCGGGTTCTTCATCGTCCTCCACACGTGGTCCTTCGGCGCAGGCTGCATGTTCCACACGTCTCCGGAGTACCCTGAGAGCTGCCCGGACTTGAGGGCGGCGGCGACGGCGTCTTTGTCGCAGATGGCGCCGCGGGCGGTGTTGACGAGCCATGCGCCCTTTTTGAAGTGGCTGAGTAGTTCGGCGTTGACGAGGCCGCGGGTGCCTTCGTGCAGGGGGCAGTTGACGGTGACGACGTCGCATTGGGAGACGAAGTCCTTGAGATCCTCCACGCGGCGGACACCGACTTCCTTAGCCGCGTCTATAGGGAGCAGTTAGTCTAAGTATGTATGTAACAGTGTAGTGAATGCTTAAACTCACGTTCTGGCAATGGAGCGTAGTCGTAGTAGAGCAGCTCCTTGACGTTGAACGGCTTGAGACGCTGAAGGACACGGAACCCAATACGACCAGCACCAATCGTACCAACGACCTTGCCCTCCAAATCATACGCGTTACGCGCAATCTCAGAGACGTACCAGTCACCACGCTCGATCATCTCGTGTGCGGGGACAAAGTTCCTCACGAGGAGCAGGATGCTCATGACGACGTGCTCTGCGACAGAGACGACGTTCGATCCGGACACCTCGAGGACTTCGATGCCATGCTCGACGGCTGCGTTCAGGTCGATGTGGTCTGAGCCGACTCCGGCAGTGACGCAAAGCTTCAGGTTCTTGGCTTTCTCGATCAGGTCGCGGGTGAGGTAGCCGGGGTGGAAGGGAGTGGTGATGAGGATTTCAGCCTGTGGAGTAGAGTGAGTACATTACTGGATGACGATGTTAAAAGTTGACGTACATCGACGATGTTCTTTTGGAAGACACTGTCGGGACCCTCCTTGTCGTCGGAAACCTATATCCGAAGCATGTTGTGAATACCCGGAGGCTATGTACGCTGCGTCGGGATATGACTTACAATGAACTCGTGGCCCTGCTCTGTGAGCCAATCACGAATACCAAGCTGGACCGAAAGGCGTCAACAGAGTTCGATAGCTGCTAACGATCTTCATACTGACCTGGTTCTCGATCGTGCCCAGGAGACGGGGTTCCTCCTTCGCAGCCTGGCCTCCGCTGTAGAGAATAGCAAGAACCTATAACGTCATCGCGTCCATAGTCAGCAGTTGCCCGATGTTGCAAAGTATCAGAGACATACCTTAACCATAATGATGACAAGAGTTGTAGATGAAGTGAGGATGAGTAGTGTGAGATGAAGACAAGAGCCGTTCGCACCAATTCACAGACAAGAGAGTTGCCTATATATACTGCATGACCAAGGAAGTGCGAGAACCGATCATGAGAGCGCGAAGTGGAGAATGTACACAAGATGACATACCCAATACAGGTGCATAAACCGTAGAGGCTACTTGGGTTTAGCCCCTCGCCGTTTTCCCCTGGTCTCGGCCCCAAACGGAGGGTGCACTTGAGCCTGGGACAGCTGACTACTGCAGATTCCTCATGACCGCCGCTACGGCAGGGAACAATACGGATATCGTGTGCTCGTTGAGCTGTGCCTTCCATCGTAAACTACGAGCGGCTAGATGCCTGAAGTTCCCTAAACCCGCAGTCGTCATCCCCAAACCTCGGCGCTAGTGCGTCGGTACGACTGGCAGTATGCACAAATCGCATTACTCGCACCTCGCGAAGTTGAAGGTGGATGCGAAATCGCCCGCCTATGTCCCAAATGTTGTTTCAGGACTGTCCAAAAGCAGATGCAACGTTTCCGAAGGCTTCCGGTCAACGTGTCCAGGTGATACAGCTATCGTGGATAGTCGTAGTCCGGCTACACTGCACACCCACACCATCGCCGAGGGAGGATGTGGCAGTGATGAGAGACAGACCGCGAGATATGATCAGGAAGCTCACTAGTCTGTGTAGTGATGAGTCTATCAGCCTGCCAAGTTCATGGGGTGCAGTGCAATAGTGCATTCAGATTGCTTTCTCGCGCCTGACTTCGCAGCACATTCAACGGCCCACGGTGGGTCAGCTGGTACATCGGAAATTGCATGGCATCCATGTACCTTTCACATAGGCTCTAAACGTCGTGAGTGTTAGTGTAAGTGAATGGTATAGCATATAACGAAGGCGTCAAGTCGGATCGCACATACCGCTGTGTACGTCCCAAGCCCTGCAACAGTCTCACTACAGCCGTCATGCTGTGTCTAGAAAGCTATAGACACTAGCCTTGAGCGTGACGAGATGTTCAATACCACACGACTAAACCGCCAGATGTTAGGACACATGACAGTCGCTGCAGCAAGCTCCTCCCTTGGTTTAGCCAATTGGAGTAGACGGCGGCTCGGGATAGTCTGCAAAGCTGTTCAGGCATTTCCAGCCACAGTTTCACCTCGGAACATGCAGGATGAACCGTGAGAGGATCGTTTGCGGCGCGATGGACAATAGGGTACTCTCGGGTCGATAGTGAGTACGAAACCTAAGCTGTGTGTACGAAGCAGTAGATGTGTGTCAAAACGTAGAGGGTAGTGAGAGATATCCTCAAACACGCACAAATATTGACCGCTGGAAGAGCGCTCATGTTGGTCGACGCTTTCGGCGTGGTTGTGGTTCCAAGTGAAAAGTCTCTGTGAAAACGTGACGTTGCCATTTCAACTCTTCAACATAATTAAAACTAAAATACACTGTAGGGTAGAGTACACAAGCGAATCCATGACGAAGAGAACACTCCCCGGCTCAAGCGAGGGAAACCGGCAATAAAACAGCGAATCCTTTGAAAAGCGTATACAACAGGAATTAAAACAAATGAGGGGACGACCTGCGATAGCAGTCTAGTGAGGTAATGCAAGGATGAACGCGGAACGTGTGGCTGCAGGCTGTTGCAAATCTTGAACGAAGTTGACGGCGTTTGTTGCGATGAGCGATCATGTAGTGTGGCGATTCGGCAAATAAGTTACTGTTGAGGAAAGACGTGAGGGGCATGAACCGGAGCTGTGTGCGATTGTGTAATCGTGTGGTCGGAAAGGAAGATGTCGGAGTCGTCGATCAAACGAGCGCCGCGGACTGCAGGTAAACCCTGAAGATGGAATCGCGGACATTCGTGATCACGCTCTGAGTAGCTTTCTTGTCCTGGGGGAAATGAATTGGCCGGTCATTGGCAACGTTTACACTAAACAGGGCTGTACCGGACGTACCACAACACTGGTCAGATGCGTATACAACACACGCATGCTCTGGTTGTTCCGCTTGTGCACCTGTGTGAAATGCGCCCGGAAGTAATTCACCACGGAGTCGAACTCGTTCGGTCGTTCACCATATGACGTTATGCTGCAGGTTACAAGGCAAGTTAAACCCATAGTTAATCAACAGACCGGGTTTAACGGAATTAACGGAAGGCGTACTATTTGTTCACACGGACTCCTCGGGCAATCTTGGCTTGCAAGACATCGGTCTTATCTACAAGGCAATACTCGGTTAGTCATTGAAATATAAATAGAACCAACGGCTTACTTAAGAATAGGACCAAGTGTGCACGTTTAAGAAGTTCATGCGAGCAGATGTGCGTGAACAGCTGCAGGGAATCGTCGATACGGTTCGTCCGCGGATCTTCCTCGAGGTACTACGCTCTCGGATGAGAATTGCCGCACTACATAATAGTATGAGACATACCTGGTCAAAAGCACTAACGGGTGCCATGAAAATAATGGCAGACCTGATAGAACATTCAGCATCCGTGGTCTTCGTGGGAGACATAGGATCAAGGTTTGCACTCACGCGTCATCGAAGTACGGGACCCATGTGTGTCGCTGTCCCCGCGCGCCGCCAACGTCGTATAGGTGCCAAGTCACAGTGCGGCCATGCAAGGACACATCAAAGATATGCTCAGTCACGCCCATGGTTTGTATCCGCGCATGAAGGATGTCGTCTTAGGAAGGTGTCAGCAATTACCAATTACCTAACAAGGACAAACGTACCGGTAGTAGGAATATATCCAGGTGAGGATACTCTCGTGATATTATCGAGGAAACTGATGCAGGTCTGTCAGGTTCTGGAAGTACACAAAGATTCCAAGTACTTACAATTCAGCCCACTCTTCCAAACGCAGCCTCCGTTTCTCGCGGAGCTTTCTGACGTGGGGATGTTCCCATAATTCACGAACATCGTCCTTGCAAGCACTGAGGATGGATGTGACCTCCTCAATCAGCTTATCATCAGCATGCGACGAGCTCCTACTCGAGTCCTCGCTACGCCTGGGTGCAGCATCCAGGGAGGTTCGGCCTCCGTAGCTAGAACGGTCGCGCTTCGCCTTGCCCAGTAGTTGCCAACCGGAGCGCACAAGGAGATTTCCTTTGGCACTTGGCGCTGCGGAAGGATTGCCTCCCGAAAGACGTTCTGCGAGAGACGGTTCCGTAGCTAGAAGGGGAGAGAGACGCAAACGCAAGGTAGACAGTTCGCGTTCCACACTAGAGGAATCGATAGAGTGATCGCCAGTAGAAGAAGAGCTGGCCCCGGTACTATCGGGTGTACCACCCGGACCATCAAAGCTGTTCATCTCGTCGTAGTCAAGTTCCGCATATGCATCTACGACTTCGAAGATGCGCCTGATAGGTCGCACGATGTTGTAGTATACCACGGGCCTCCATGACAACCGCTCCTCCTCGAGAGTGCCAGGGCTGTACATGAGCTGAAACTGCTTTTGCAGTGTCGACTTCCCGGACTCTGCCTGACCGAGAAGGAGGAGCTATAAAATCGAAATACAAATTAGCCACTCGTCATTGCTTTACGCTGGTTGATTAATCAAGGATAGCAAATCAAGCGAGCTACAGCCGCTATGTGCCTTGTAGGCCGAGTGAGCGTGTAGAAGGCGTTCGTGATTGCGCACGAGGTACACTTATCGCTGGCAAGCTAGCCACATATGACGTGGAGCGACCCCGACATGTTGAGTAAGTAGCACGTACCTTGACGTCTTGTTTACGCTTCTGAAGTCGCTTCGCATCTTGCTTGAGCTCCTCGTCGATGGAGTCGCTGATGCGTTTGGCCTCTGCCTCCTGCTGGAGCCTAAGCTGACGGTCATGCTCCGTTTCACCTGGAGGGGGTCGCAGATGGGCTGAAAACGGGTCTCCGTGTTCTGTGTTAGTGCTATGGACAGAAGGGGGTCTTGAGGTACGAATCATCGCGAAAACGGGTGAGTTCGACGTCACGGACGACGAGCGGGACGGCGGGCACGAGGAGACGGGGGACGACGAGTACGGTGAGGAGAAAGATGAAGGTGTGGGAGAAAGGAAGCTTGACCAGGATCTACATCCTTATGAAGTTACAGACATGGACTAAACGGCCGTCTTCAATAATCTCACGTCAATCCTCGCCGTTTCCGGAAGATAAACGCAGGCGTCGCCGGCGCGGTTCGGTCATCGCAATCAGATCTTCTGCCACGCAACCGAGTATCTTGGCATTTACCGGGCATATTTATCCTATTACAGGAATGCCATCACTCTGTCCCGGCCTCTATCACCGGGAGATGAGCTTCGTGGCGCAGGCTGCCCGGGAGTACTGTCCCAAGTTGGTTCACGCGTCACGCCACTTTGCAGCTTGTCCTGCGTCACGTATCATGGTAAGTGTACTATTGTCACATTGCATGCAAAACAATGGCTGATATCTTGCTAGTCTGTAACACTGCATACGAATCTAGGAGAATTGAAGGTATCTACTTTCTGCCCTCCGCAGCTAAACCACTGCTGAACATCATGCCAGGTGGAAATCTTCTGTGAGGCTGTCCCCAAGGCCGCGGAGGTGACGTCCAAAGACTGCTCTGGCCTCCGTCGCGTATCTAATTCCGCCCCACTCCTATAGAACTTTTTGGCACTCTGTGCGTCTGGATATTACGACAATTGTATCTGGCACAGGAATATCAAAGGCTTCATGATTCAGACCGGTGACCCCGGAGGTACGGGTAAGGGAGGCCAAAGCATCTGGGGCAAACCGTTCGAGGATGAAATCCGCTCAACATTGAAGGTGACCCGGTGCAGCTTATGGTGGTCTTTGTTCTTTACCTGACTATTTGTCACGATGACTTCAACAGTTCAACAATCGTGGCATCCTCGCCATGGCAAATGCTGGTCCTGACACCAACAAATCTCAATTCTTCATCACGTACTCGAAGCAGCCTCACCTCGACGGGAAATACACTATATTTGGCAAGGTAAGCTCATAATCGTACGGTGTTCGGCATGCAGGAACCACTCTTTCCTCATTCTTTTCTTCTTTTCTTGATTGCAGGTCATCGACGGCGCGGATTCGACGCTAGACGCAATGGAACGTGTGCCTGTCAATCCGAAGAACAGACCTTTGAATGAGATAAGACTCACACATGTAAGTCTTCTCAGGCACTGGCGCAGTATGTATCCTCATTAAGCGACTTCGCATTGTCCCCTCCAGGTAACAATTCACGCAAATCCTATTGCTGACGCCGAACTTGCTGGCCGCTGATCTCTGTGTGTTGTACTTCGGACTATTTACCAAAGGCCTGACAACCGAGCAGAAGGTCGTTCATCATGGAAGCCCTGTGCCGAGAGGTGAAGTTTTGGCTCTTCGTGAGAGCGCAGGTACGATCTCAAGGAAGTCTTACCATCGGTGTATGCCGCCATACACTCTATATAGTCGCCTGAGCAAACCTACCGTCTGACGCAAATGTTACAATCCGCTCTAGGATCATACTTGTAGCTCTCCGTGATATCGGTGTGCCGGACTCCAGTGGGTATCCGTTGGTGAACTCTCTTGAGATGAATCAGAATCCAAGGAGAAGAAGCAGAGAGCACATGCTTTGACATTCAGCGGTGAATGATCATCTGATGATTGTATCAGGACTTTGTTAACGTGGAAGGTTTGTTCTCATTGACTCCAAGGTGAGTGAGCGGCGAACCAAAGCAGATGTGGCCAGCCGTGATCAGCGCTTCGGCAATGTATTTCGGAGCGCCGTAAAGTGATCCGTAGCTTCCGTCACCGACCGGTCAAGCTTGCGCCGTTTCTCTCTTAACTACTTCTTCCACCGTCGCGAATGCAACGCGAGAGCCCGAAATTTGTTTAGCATGTCTGACTTGTACTAACATGAAGAAGCCAAGTTGGCCTGTCCCTGCCGGTAAGCCATCCCATCGAAGAAGGGTCCTCGAACGTGCAAGCTATGCTGACTACAGCTATGGTATTATTTGTGGGTATAACAACCTTTAGCATCCATTACACGTGTCATCTTATAACCGACATTCAATATGCTTAACAATACAGTACAGGTCAAGCAAGCAGCATGCTAGGTGAATCGGTACTTCGAAACTCCGAGTGCGTGCTCGCCGCCGAGCATTCTTCGCTATGGACCATCCCTGGACATTTAGAACGAAAAGTTATATCCCCGATGCATCCATTCCCGATGTCTAACCAAGCTAAATCGCGTATATAGCCTCAGCTCCAGTACACTAATACTCATCCCCCGGTTGCGCTTGTATAGAGGGACACGAATTCGAAGATGAAGCTTCCTGCCAGTGCTATCCTTGCTCTCTACGCGGCATGCGTTCATTTTGCATCTGCAAGCCCTACGCAGCAAGTTCTGTCAACTCGTAAGCACGTTCTAATGGCTTACAAAACCATGGCTCACGCAGACATTGTTTAGCTTTTGAGGAGCTTGGTATTGAGAAGTGGAACTCCAGTTTCATTCCACCGTAAGTACACTCATAATCTAATGAGATGTTCCTGGAGATAAACGGGCTGGTCATACTGTAGGGCCGACTGGACGTTCCCTTATGCCCCTGGTAGTATAAAACCAGTGAGTCGCCAATCCATTCCAAAGTCTGTACGATTGACGTATATACTGCTATATTTGCAGTGGGATCAAAGCACAGCCACCTTCCTGGAGTACCTGTATAAGGGAGAGCCGAAGGATAATAAGCCCTGGATCAGCAACACCGATGGCAGAGATCCGGATGAATTTCCCTGTACGACCTTTCGCATCCTTGAAATCCGTATACTGACCGCCCTTTGCTACGATACAGGGATGAATCAACGTATCGGTGACGCTGCGCTCAAACCATCCGAAAACGAGAAGGAGTGGGCCGCCGATACTTAAGAGGAATCCGAATTGGCGCTGGTCCGAGAGCTGGAGAATTATCACATTGTACAACCAGCTCATCAACACCCGTGCCGCAAAGCCAGCTGGAAACGGTCGTGTAATTTCGGAATACTTCTCCACGCTTGGTAACTCCAAACTTGCTGGCGCGCTCTTCCCTTCAGACGTGAAGATTCTTCTCGAGAACAACGAACGAGCGATCGTCAACTCGAAGACGTCGTGGGTTGGAAACCTCACATCCAAGGCACCCTATAAACCCTTCGATGGTGTCCGAGTCACGACTAGTAGAGACGCGCTGTATGCTCAGAAAGGCCCAGTAGGACCTATGAGCCTCGAGGCGTCGTTCATACTCGCGACACAGTTGGCTGGTATTAACTGGCAAACCTTGCGCACCAACTTGAACAACGATGCCTTGATTACTGGGGTTTATTGGGTTAGCGGGATCATACCGGATAACTCTCTTGACGAGCTCATATATGAAAGGCGGGGAAAGAAGAATACTCGGACTTTGGGTTACCTTTCGAGACGTGGTGCGCCTACGGATGGTAGCCCAGACGCAGGGTTCTATATCATGGCGAGTAGCGCACTTTCAAAGTTGGACCTATATTTCACTAATCTTCTGTATAGCTCGACATCGATCCTCAAGTGAACGGACACGTCGACCACAGGAAGAACGTGTTCGTATATGCGTCCCATGGTGCGTACGAACCGTGCCGTCACGCGTCGTATGAGCTCTCACTGACTCTCTTTGGCACAGTCATGGACCAACATTCTCGCATGCTCCTCGAGGACCAGAGCAAGCTACATAAGATGGCGTATGTCGGAGATTATGACCCCGCCGATTCCGACAGAATCGTTAAGAAGATTGATCCCAAAAAGGACGAGAAGACGAAAGGCCAAGGTGTTCGCTTCTATGCCCACGGTGTACGTGTTTCCATGCTCCAACTTTCTCCACCTTGGCTCATTCTCTGCGTTCATCGACGAAGCATGCTGCTGTTTTGCCGTTCCACGAGTTCATGAAATGGCTGGGCCAAAGTCAGTACAGATATGTCTCTTCGCATCCGTAAGCGCAGCTGATGATGCGAGATGCAGCGATACCGAATAAGGGCAATGGAGAAGCTATGCCCAGATACAATCAAATTGGCGACATGCATCTGTAAGAGTGTTCGAAGGTGGCAGTGCGTGGCTATACTAATCTGCATTCTAGATACTATTTACCGGAGGATGAGGATAGTATTTGGCCCCGCGAAGAATATTTGAGACAACTGAACAATGCAGTGTAGATCAAGGGTTTGTACCGATTCCTTTTTCTATCGTCTGATTGAGTAATGTAGCGAGACTCGGCGGAAGAGCTCGTCCTATACCAATCAAAGTAATCTTAGGTACCTTCCTACCTACTGCTATACAGAGTAGAATGCAGTGACGACATTACAGGGTATGAACGTGTTGGTGCGACAGCAAGTATCTCCCTCAATACAGATTTCCATGCTTTCAGATCGCTTACGTTGTCTTATTTCCAGCTATTATATTCCGGTATCATGAACCCCCCGGGAGAGATAAGTTACCCAATCACTTCCCAGAATAACGCCTGTCAGCTAGTGCTCACTCTTTCCGGACATTTGATGGAGCTCCGAGCAGTGAAGCCTTCGGTATTTACGCCATCATGCCCACCGGATGCTCAGGTGCACCGGACCTCCACTTCTTCCATGACATGCTTCGTGTCATCAAGAAAGGGTATATATACCTCACCTCTCTCTTCAAGCGATTGTTACCCATTGGCAGCTCCTTGACTTACATCCGTAGCCCAAGATGAAGAATCATACAGTACTACTCGCAGTAGTATTGGCCAGTACTCCGGTAGTGCTGTCCCATCCTCAACAAGAAATATTGACCGTCGGTGAGCATTCAAGTAAACTTTGGAAAACTATTTCTTACTGAACCACGGCCACGATGCTCCAGACCGCTTGCGAAACATCTTCGACACTGGTAGCGAAAGCTTCAACTCTACTTATGAGGCTGCCGGCTCCCTGTTCGTGCCGTGAGTGCTCGTTCGTACTCAGCCCTATTCATGGTCTTGACACATAGCCCAGCTCCGACAAGGATTCTACCTTTCCATTCGACTCCAGCTCAACTGGGGTACGTCTTACTATTCGCGCATGGTATCAATGTCCTTCTCACTTGTTCCAATAGTACACCAGCCCACCTGAGTTTGTTAAGAACATGTACCTTGGTAACGGCGACGCGAAGCCATGGATTAGCAACACTCCTGGCAGGCTGGCCACAGACTTCCCATGTAAACGTCCGATCTCGAAATCCTCAAATATGTACTGATTTAAACACCAGGGATGGTCGCTCTTCTCGGTGATAAGGAACTTACGCCTGACCCTAAGGCAAATGAGCCTGTGAAGGTCAAAACCAACCCCAGATGGCGCTGGGCAGACTACTGGCGTCCTTTGAACCTGTACAAGGTCTTTCTGAGCCGTAAAGCTGCTCAGACTGGTGGCAACGGACTTGTCATTGACGAGATCCTCAAGGCTTTACCCTCTGGTGACCTTTCCACAGCGCTCTTTCCCAACGACGTCAAGTCGCTGCTACTCGCAAACGAAAAGGCTATCACAAGTTCGACGAAACCATGGGTTGGCGCTCCTGCCAAATCCCGTCCGACGCAATATCCTACTTTCGACAACGTTAAGGTGACGCATGCTGCGGGTACTAGTGGCGCAGCCTTCAAGCAGGCCAACCCTGTTGGGCCTATGAGCCTAGAGTCAACGTTCATCCTGGCAACCCAGCTCGCTGGTATCAACTGGAAAACACTGCGCGCCAAGCTCAAGCCCGAGCACCTCGCAGCGGGTGTATACTGGGCTGGTGCGATTACTCCAGAGAAGAAAGACGATCAGCGCATACAAGAGAGAAGGAAATCTTTTGCTGAACGAGTGATGGGCTACGTTTCGAGACCAAACACGCCTTCTAGCGGTAGCCCTGACTCTGGCTTTTATCTGGTGGTACGTGCTTATGTCTGCGTGCTTCTAATGGAAGTTCAATTACTTCCTTCCCGTAGCTGGACGTTGATCCTGACAAGGATGGATTTTCTGATCCGACAAAGAATGTGTTTGTATTTGCTGCACATCGTATGTCGTGTTTCTGTCCACGTCATGATACAGGCTGAACTCCGCTGGGTAGTCATCGATCAGCATTCTCGAGTGTATGTTAAGAATACAAACACATTGCGCAACTTGGGGTATGCTACCCCATACTTGCCTGGGAAGGGAAACCCCCCTCAGATACCTTCCTCAAACAAGGGGGACGATGTTCGATTCTATGCGCACGCTGTGAGTGTCCCCTCTAATATATATGGTCTGATATCCCTGCTCATCTCGTTCTTAAAGCACGCCGGCGTTATGCAGTACTCGACATGGATGAACTGGATCGGACAGAGTGAGCTGACCTCAACTAGTCGAATATTAAGTACGCATGAGATTAACCTTCCCTGGCACACAGCAATTACTCCGGGAAAGAAGGGAGAGAAAATGCCCAACTATATCCAGATCGGCGAAATGCATCTGTGAGTATTTCTGTTCCATCTTGGTATATTTCCAAGCACTCCCTGACTGCGTGGCATCCATAGATACTTCTTACTCGAGGACGAAAACGATATATGGCCACGTAGTACGTGGATCAAGAGGAACCCTTGAGTAATCTCAACGAGTAGGAGGCGATATTATAATATTGACAAGGAGTCCTAGACCGCGAGGGGATGCACGTACTACTTACTCAAGTACGGTAGTTGCGGTGTCAGGTCGTTACAACGTTCTTGAAATGAGTTGATCGTTCAAATATAATGCTACAGTTCATGATGGACAGTTTCAACATAAAACAAGAAAGCTGGCAGAACGAGACACGCGTGAAACTGATAACAGAGACCTCTTTTATGCTGCATCACTACCAGCATCTTTGATTTCAGTCGAAGGACACTCGAGATGGGTGCCCTGAGACTCGATATCCTGGCTTCTGTCACCAGAAGAGTCCGAGTCGCCACTTTCCAGGCCTGGTACAGCCTCCTCAGGCTCCAGTCCAAAGTTCAAGGACTCGCCCAAGTTTCCGACCAATATATCCGAATTAAATCGGACTGTTGACCGGTCTAATATCATATTGGGACCTTCAACAGCTTGCTTTAGGTTCAAAAGGAATCTCGATACGATGATGGAAGACAATCTAGGACACGCGTATCAGTGTTTCATTACCAGGGATACGATGAGACAATCCTCACGGTATAGCCAGGGTATTCCCAGGAACAATGACGGCGAAAGCGGGCTAGGGCATTTCATCAGCTTAGGTGCAGCTGCGCTCGGTATCGACTCACAACTGCTGTAGATAGAGTCAAGAGAACATTGATGACCAGCAGTGCTCTGGGTTAGTTCCGTGAGCTTCATGGGGAACAAGAGAGACCCAAAAACGCGCGTACAAGAAGAAGAATGTACCTGTTAAGATTAGTTAACTCATTGCAAGTGACTAAATCTTCCCAAAACTTACCATCCCGGAGGAGCACCATACTTAGAGGTGTCTTGATGTTCAAGCGAGCTGCCTCCCTGACTGTTCCAAGGGCACTTCTCCATGATATCACAAGAACGATCACGTCTGCAATGATGACCGCTATTTGGGTAGCGATTGATACTGGTAAAAGAAGTGTTAGTGATGTCTCTAGACCCAAAGCAGTATGCGCACAACTGTTTAAATGAAATGTTAACCATCACCATGTGCCACAGAGTATGATGTTTGACGCACTGTGTCTGTACGGCAGGAGAAAAAGGAAGGATTCCTTCGCAAATATTGGTTGGGAAGGCTTCTGCAAATAGAACGGTTTGCTTGATGAATGACACCTATCCGATGGCTTGTGAGAACAAAAACCCGTCTGTTCTGAAATATAAATATGTCGCACTGACCACGTTGGCGAACACTGGAACTGAACTGAGACCGAAGACGACCAGAAACACGAAGATGTTTCGATCGCATAATGCGAACGCTCGCACGCCCGAGAATACTAAAAGACGAATGAGTTAAGTGTCAAAAAGCTGATACGCAGGACAGTACAGACACGATGAGGACAAAAGTTGCAGGATGTCGCATACTTGCTCCAATCGGATTTCCGATGAGCAGCTGCAATACAGGTCAAAAACTAATTGGAATAATGATGTGTGGCGATTACCTCTGTAAGGAAGCCCTCGTCGGAATTATGGTCCAATTTGGTGAAACAAGGGTACTCACAATCTTGTTCGGCGCCGGGAGCATTTGCAGGAGGACAAGACAGAATGTTGCATATCGGTTGACAGCAAAAATCCACGTAGAGAGCGTCCATTTTCGGGTCCAAATATGACTGACCTCCTGCTCGATTGTGACAAACCATTCGTAATAGTACAACGCTGACAAAGGAGCTGCATATCAGCACGCACTTCAGCTGCCGCATTCAACTACGGAGTGACTTCACCTGCTGCAGCTACTACAATTCGCGTATCAAGCAAACTGAAGAAGGATACCAATTACAATTAGTCATCGATACATTGCGAGCCTGTGAGGAAATGCAATCTTACAACGCTTGTAACTCTGCAATGTCGATGGCGATTTCTTGGGATGGGGTTGACATCTTATCACAGCAGACTCGCGAGCCGCAGGAGAGAGAGTGTCAAACTTCGGGTAGACAGGAGATGCCTTGTTCAACAGCGTAGGAGTTTGGCCTATATATCCCTTTGAGTAAGCGAGACATTTATCTACACGTGAGCAACAACGTATTCCAGCTAAAACCAGAACGTTAGGCCACTTGCCATCAATTTACACATAGGCGGACTTGGCGGGATGATGGCGGCACTGC
>JAXQGN010000450.1:0-22358 GCA_037039805.1 Irpex sp. M6601 | reverse complement strand
TCTTCCGCACCCGCTCCGGCTCATCTCCCTCCTCACCCCCAGCTGCACCCCCCGTCCCTCCCAAAGCCCTCCCTGCTCCCCCTCCCTCGCCCGGCGGTGCAGCCTGGAAGAAATGGGCACCGGCGGCCTACGCTGTGGGAGGTGCGCTGTTGGCTGCTGGCGCGGCCGGTGCAGCGTATTATAAACGAGAGGAGATCGGGGTGGGGTATGCGTGGGCGACGGACCATATGAAGTATGTGGGGACGCTTTGGGACGAGGCGACTCTGAAGCGGAGACTGGAGGATTTATTCCAGATTGAGGAGAAGATGGGTGTTATGTTCCGAACGTGAGTGTCTTTGAGCTTTCTTGACATCACTTGATATTATACTAATCAAATGGGATTTGCACACATAGATTCTATACATACATTCCCGCCTCCCCACCCACCCACCTCACCCCCCGCACATTCATGATCCTCCCCTCCGGCCCGTCGGAGTACATCTCCCACTTCCTGCAGGCACCAAACACGATCGCGTCGGACGAGATCGAGGCGCACACGGGGATGTTCGACGGGAAGACGAACGATGGGTATTATGAGCTGGGGTTGATCACGGCACAGTTGATTAGGGATGTTATGGTTGCGCATCGCGGTGGGTTTGGTAGTGGTGGTGGTGGTAGTGGTGAGGGTGGTGGTGAGGGCGATAGGAGGAGTAGTGAGGAGGTGAAGAAGGAGGTGAGGGAGACGGCGAAGCATCCGTCAGCGGAGGAGGGGGAGAAGGTGGTCAAGTT
The DNA here is from genome assembly GCA_037039805.1 of Irpex sp. M6601. Classification (NCBI taxonomy): domain Eukaryota; kingdom Fungi; phylum Basidiomycota; class Agaricomycetes; order Polyporales; family Irpicaceae; genus Irpex; species Irpex sp. M6601. The sequence continues at coordinate 21,590 of JAXQGN010000450.1, read as the reverse complement.
GAGTGAGGATGCGGGTGCGAGGGTTGCTAATGAAAGGGTGGGGGTTGAGGCGGTTGCGGGTGGTGAGTTGGGGAAGGCGGGGACGGAGAAGGCGGTGGCTAAAAGGGAGGAGGAGGAAGAGGCTGGGAAGGAGGAAGACGAGGAGGAAGAGGAAAGCGATGAGGAAGAGGAAGATGGGGAAGACGACGATGATGATGAAGAGGAAGAGGGTAGCGAGGAAGATGATGAAGATGACGATGATGACGATGACGAAGAGGAAGAAGAAGAAGGCGCGAAACCGGAAGTAAAACCAGATACTAAACAGCTACCCCAGACCAAGCCTTGAGCGGCCACTCAGCCAATGTTGAATGTAAATCTGACATGTACTCGTACACACGAGCGGCAGTTCCCTCGTTCTCATTCCAATGTATGCGATAACACATGTATTTCAAGCATATAACGCATGTACAGATCACATCGTTGTATCTTGTATCGTAAGAATGACAGCACGTCACCGCGCCAGGTGCTTGAGCGACAGCTGCATAGCGTATGCGTCTTCCCCATCCGCGTCTACAACATAAAACGCAACGCGATCCAACATTCAGCGAAAAACCCAAAGGAAGGGGAGACGAGGGAAGGGGAGAACGCACAGTACTTCTTCTCGATATTCTTGACGGTGAACCCAAGCGTGTCTTTGTACAATGCGAGCGCCGCGCGGTTCGATTTTCGTACGTGTAGCGAGACGTACGAGGCTCGGTACACCGTGGCCATCGCTTCCTCTGTGAAATACGCGCGGGTAGCGTTAATATCTCTGACACCATTGGAGGATACATGGTTAGTGAGGAGGACTCACGAGATTGGACCATTAGCCGCTTGGCGAGGCCCAGTCTGCGGTAGGATCGAAGGACGGATATGGAGGTGACGTGTCCGTGTGCTTCGTCTCCGTCGTTTACGTCCTCCTCCCTTTAGGATAGTCAGGGTGAAAGAGATCGGCGGATTTGGGATTGTGAGAGCGAAGAGAGTAGAGAGAAGAACAGGAAGAGGAAGTAAGGTGTAAGTAGCATGATGAGGAACAAATGGGAAGATAGACGTACATTTTGGCAAGTATGTACCCGACAATCCGACCTTTGTGGTCTTCCGCGACGTAGGAGAGTTGAGGCCAGGTCAACGCGTGGTACAAGTCTACATGCAATCAACAATCGCCATATGTATATTAGTACTGTACTGTGTGCAGACGAGACACACAAAGGGAGATGGAGATAGATGTAGTGCAGTGTGTCAACGAAATGAAGATGCGGACGTACAGTACTTCATTGTATAGTTTTCAGGCAGGTTTTGCAAGTTGCAGGCCTGCATGCCCATGAGGTCGTCTACCTAGGCTTGGCCGATTCTCAGTTCTAGTGTTTCACTTCCAAAAAGGATCAATAGTATCGAGGGTTTCGTACCGTTGCTAGTCGGATGTTCATGGTGGATGGAGGTAGACGGTTTGATGCTTTGAGCGCGAGATTAGATGAGTGCGCTAATGGAGGTCGTCCGAATTATTATTGATGATTTCCCTTTGCGGACATGCTTACTCGGATAAGGCAGTTGTCGAGTCAGCGCTTAATCGATGTTAGCTTGTGCTTGTTTGGCGACATACTGGCGGCCTATCATGATGGTCCCATCTTCAACTCGAGCTTGAAGTGAAGCTTGATCATCGACCACTCAGGTGCTTTTTGTGTCTGTTCAGTGGATAGGAATATCGTCCGTGAGTGGCTTCTAGCAGACTATATGCATAGATTTCACAGTGCCTAAAATCAGCAGATCGAAAATATCTCTAGGGATCGCTGGGTCGTGCTGCTTGCAGTGAGTATTCTCGTCACAGCAGTTATTAAATAGCTGAACGACGTATACTAGTACCGTCAGGCTAATTGGTTGTTATGTCAGCCTCAAGAAGTGCTTGCCATCGAGCGCTCTCCATTCGAGAACTCGTCAGCCATATCTTCCTCACTGCTGATTCCATCCCGGACCTACACCAAGCTCCTCTGAACGTTTCTCAGACGTGCAGAGAGTGGAGACATATCGCATTGAACCTCTCTGGATTATGGAGCTGTATCACACTGGATGTGAACGTTGCCAAGCAGAGAGAGAGAGACTACCTCAAGCTCTTGGGAATTTGGCTTCGAAGATCTGGAGAGCGTCCACTTGATATCTCTATGAACTTGTTCTGGACTGTACCTGATACATTCGCCGAATTCACCAATCAGTACGTGATTACAGCTCAGCTGTACGCTGCCGAAATGGTCCGTCTACTCTCGGCTTATCAGAGCCGCTGGAGAAATGTTCAACTCATTTCTTCCGGCCCTAGCTTCCCTGACTGGTTCTCCATAACGTTATCGAATATGCCACTGCTCACCAGTTTGAGCATTGGATTCAAATGGCTCGACGGAATTCATGCACCAGGTCACTTCCTGATTGGCCGCACCAAGTCCTACACTCAACCTAGAGCCACATATATCCTCGATGTGACGAGGCAGCCGACGTTACCGGCTCTACGCAATCTGGAATTATTCTTCATTGCCGACCACGGTGTTTCTCCAGCGATGACGTCCCTGACCACTATACTTCGGGCGACTCCCAACCTTCAAAAGCTCACAGTGTGGTATGAGGAAAATCGTAATCATGATATCCTCTATGGAAACCCAATGGGCCACGTCATTGGTACTGACTTTCACATCCCCCTCTCCCATCTTCGTGAGCTTTCCTGGAGAGTCAAGACCGGAAGATTTTCCGAGATGCTAAGGGCGCACCTCCGTGCGCCCGCGTTAGAATCTATCTGGCTGGAGATTCTGGACGACGAGTGTGCGGCTTACGCAAAATGGCTGCGTGACCAGAGTCCTGAAGGTGTCTCGAGCATCAAAACGTTTGCGCTCGACTTGTCTTCTGTATCCGATCTTTTCGACCCGACAAACGTAGTAACTCTCCTGTCGGCTATGCCAGCTATGAAAACTCTCGCTGTGGGCATGCCGTCCAGCGAGAACGCCTGGCAGAGAGGCTTCTGGCGTCAACTTTCCTGGAACAACGACGCCCAGGCCGTACAGCTCTGTCCAGGTCTGAACCTACTTGACCTACGTATTGGCGAGTGTGCAGATCCAGTCAACCAGCCCTTCCTGGTGGACATCATGAAGATGATTCGATCCCGCTTGAGACGAGGGAGGTTCGGGGCCGTTGTTAGGCTGGGATGGCCTTGTGATAAACCGCCTCCGGTATGGGAGCCGTCGAAGATCATGGAAAATATGAGGGACATGGTGAATTCGCTGGGCCTCACGGCTGCCTCAGTGCAGATGGAGGAAGGAGAAACGTATGTGGAATTGGCATTCCTTAGCAAGGGCGTGGCACTACGAAACGCTGTGGCATCTTGAACGTCTCGATAGCATGTATTGCGTGGTGCCAGTATTCTCCATCGGTCGGAGTCTTTGTTTTTCTGGGCCCTATGCCCATCTTGAATGTAGGTATATGACAATATTGTGCTTCGACTCGTATGTGTCAGTGTATTAGCTTGCACGCGAGCAGTCTAAGTGGTATTGGTACGAAAAGACATGTGAGCTTGTGTCCGTATATAATAGTAGGACTATTATCAAAGTTGTACTACGTATATTTGACTCGCTTGCTTATTAGAACGGTATCTTCGTCCCACCCATTTACTAGTAGCATCCAATATACTTACGGTACGACGATTCAAGATACTTCCTGAGCTGATTTCACTGCAACATCGAATCCCTACTCCGAGTCGCTTTAATGACCTACAGCTCTGGAAGATCGACTCTCCAGATCTCCTACTGAATCCTGACGTCATACGACAATCGGGTTTCTCCGGGTATATACTTACACGGTGATACCATAAACAATCACTGCATTACGGCCACTACTACATAAGTAGTTAACTGCTGAAGCTGGTACGTGGTTGTAGATACAGATGAAGTATTTCCAGTAACCTGATACATTTCCTTTGAGCAACGGATTGGCTCAGGCCGAGACCGAAGGTTACTGGTTGAAGGGCCACAGCCCGCGCAGGTCAAACTCTCGTGGCGCTTTTGCAAACAGTATCTCCTCTATTTCCCCCTGGCAAGTTGTGGCCAGCATGTCAACCACTGGTAGCGGCACTGATGCCTGCCATCGCGCACTCTCGATTCCAGAGATCGTCGGAACGATCTTCCTTTCTGCAGACTCCCTCGACGTCCCGGACAAGCATCAGATACCTCTGAACGTCTCTCAAACATGTAGAGAATGGAGATATATTGCTATAAACTACGCCGCCCTATGGAGCCACCTCAAGCTAGAAATCGATACCGTAGAACGGAAAGGAGTCGATTATCTCAAGCTCCTGCGATCCTGGTTACCCAGATCCGGAGGACGTCCCATGAAACTCTTCGTAAAATTTATCTGGACGCTCCCCGGTTCCTTCGAAGATTTCCCAAAGGAGGATCTACACCGTGCTCAGCAGTACGCTGGCGACATCGTCCAACTGTTTTCTACCTATCAGCACCGTTGGAGAACCGTCTACCTCGTCTCTTCTGGCCCGAGCTTCCCAGATGACTTCTCCGTCACACTATCATGTATGCCGCTCCTAGAAAGCCTGCACATCGGGTACACGTCGCTCGATGGGATCGAGACACCACGACACACTCTCATCAGTGACACCGAACTCGGCCGTGTGCACGGCGCCGCCGCCGCCACCTACATTCTTGACGTGTCCTTCGAGTCGCCAGTGTTTCGCAACCTGCACACGCTCGAACTCTTCCTTATCTCGAATCCTACGGTGGGAGAGGGGGTAATCTCCTTGTTCACTATTCTCAAGGAGACACCCAACTTGGAAAGATTGAGAGTGCACTATGAAGTGGAATCCCATCTGCCTGATTTGAACTGGATGGTCCAAATCCCCGACTCAGGCCATCGCATTACTCTCCCCCGTCTCCGCGAGCTTGCCTGGCAAGTCATCTCCAGCAAGTTCTCTGAGCTATTGAGGATGTTCCTCATCACTCCTGCTTTGGAAGTCTTGATGTTGGTGATATTGGGGGACGAATTTGGGGCCTACGGCGATTGGATACGCACACGAATGCCGGAAGGTGCACCCAGCCTCACAAAGCTATCACTCGACTTCTATACCACTCTCCAATTCGACCCCGAGAGTGTCGTAGCCCTCCTCTCCGCCATTCCATCAATTCAATACCTCACAATCAGAATATCATCCCTTGAAGATGCCTGGCAGCGTCGTTTCTGGCATCTGCTCGCTTATCATGGCAGCGATAAAGACAACAACGCATCTCAGACCCAACTATGTCCAAATATCCGGATCCTCAACGTACGAATTTATTTCTGTCAGGACCCGCCTAACCACCCATACCTGGTGGACATCATGAAGACCATCCGCTCTCGCCTTCAACGAGGCAGGTTCGCAGCCCAGGTCGAACTTGGTTGGCCCAAGCAGAATCCCAATCCCCCATGGGACGGAACGGACATGATGGACAAGATATCGGCTATAGCAGAGTCACTGGACCTTCGTCTCGATCAATTCATGACGCCGAAAAGGCCATGCATCACTTTACGGTTCCGTGGCTACAGCCTGAGACGAAGGAGGCCCGTTGTATCAACTTCGACGCCTGGTAGTGGCTCCAGGGAGTAGTGTACATTTAGCAATGGAGGGCGCACATATACTGTATTGTCTTGCTGATTTAAACTTGATTTCTCGCATATGCATATTTGCAGCTTCGTGGCTATGTGCAATGACTGCCCGAGTGGGATGTCGCGAAAGTGAATTGATACATGAAGCGATACTGCTACAGAAAAGATACAGTGCATGGCCGATGATTACATTTACGCTCCGGTACCGGATATGGACGCGTTTGCCAAAGCTTCAGCGGTCTCTTCCACAGTTCTCTCAACCAGCTTAGTGATCTACGCAACAAGAACGCATGAGACGAGCACATTAGGACGAATCAAGAAAGGAGACATACCTTGCCAATAGCCACTGTCCGCCCTTCGTCTCGGAGGGTGAAACGGCCGAGTTGTGGGTAATCGGAGAACCTTTCGACACAGACGAGCTGCGTTGTCTCGATAAGAGCAACAATCTTTTGACCTGGGTATACACGTCAATATTATGCGCAATCCAGGTCTGTAAGTTGTTCACATACCCCTCTTGGCGAATTGAGGAGGCTTCCTCGACTTGCGACCAGTCGCCTTATCAAAGTAATGAAGGAGAGCCTGGAAGCAATATGTCAGCTTGCGTCTGGTAAGATACATTGACGTCGACTGGACAACATACCACAAGAGTAACTTCTTCTGCCATAGTGTGACAGTGCATGACTGCCGAATATCCAGCGCAAATGATGTTCTTGTGCTCGAGGATAGCAAGTTGAGCCTCAAATTGCCTGACAGCGTGAATAGGCTTGTTTGGGCTCGTCAACACGAACCCAGGGCTGATATCCTCATCTTCGGCTCCACGCAACCTGATACGAACATTGTCACCACACAGCGCCTGATCTACCTCGTCCTCCATCTCGTTATAGATCGCGGACACCTCGACCTCGTCCTTGTTCGGCATGAGCATAAGGGTGTCGCCCTTGCGGAGCAGCCCTGATTCAACTTTGCCGACAACGATGGTTCCCATGTCTTTATACTTCTCGGAGATGGGGATCATCAGAGGTGCGTTGAGTTTACGGTCGACCATAGGCATAGCATCCAAGTGTTGTAGGAGGGAGGGGCCACTGTGCATAGAATAACGCTATTAGTCCTCTGCCAGATTGACGACAGATCGTAAAATCAACTTACTCATACCATGAGCAAACCGACTTGGAGACACGCTCTTTCAGGTTCGCACCAGTGTAGGCCGATACGGGAATGAAGGTGACGTCGGTCTTAGGATTGAAACCGGCGGAACGAATGAATGGCGTCAGCTTGTCCCTGATCTCTTCGTATCGACTCTTCTCCCATCCGACGGTGGAATCGTCCATCTTGTTGATGACAACAATAAGCTTGTTGACACCTGCCGTCTTGACCAACATGATGTGTTCTCTCGTTTGTCCGCCCTTTTCGAAACCGGTCTCGAACTCGCCCTTACGCGCACTGATAACCAAGATGGCTACATCGGCCTGTGCGGCGCCGCTGATCATAGAAGGAACAAAGGTTTTGTGACCTGGCGCGTCAAGGATGGTGTACCGTCGGTTATCGGTCTCGAAGTATGCTCGTCCGACCTCGACGGTTTTACCCTTGGCACGCTCTTGTGGGGTGGAATCGAGTGCCCATGAAAGATACCAGGACTCTCGTCCGGCTTCCTTGGCTTCGCGCTCGTATTTTTCCATGGTACGCTTATCGACCATCCCGGACAAGTAAAGAAGGTTACCTCCCATGGTACTCTTGCCGGCATCGACGTGCCCGATGAAGACGATGTTAAGATGTTCCTTGACTGATCAAAGAAATAGAGTGAGATGAATCCTAGTGAATGCTATAGAAAATCTTAACGTACCATGGCCGTACAGATCCTTCAGTGTCTCCTCATCTACCACGGCCTTGACTTCCTGTGCGATGGCATGAGTATCGTTCTTCGCTCGCTCGAGCGTGTAAGTATTAGTTTTTGTGCTTGATGAAACAACAGACTTTGCCGGAGCCTCTGTAGCAGGTTTGGAAGGTGGTTCAGATGCGGCAGGAGCTGGGGCGGCAGGAGCAGGAGTAGGAGCAGGGGCAGCAACAGGTGCCGGTGCCGGTGCCGGTGCAGGAGCGGGGGCGGCGGGAGGAGGAGCGGGCTTTGATCCACCAATGTTAAGAGAGATAGTAGGGGCTGGGAGTGGTGCCTCTGTTTGTTCTGGTCGTTCGATGGGAGGTGGTGGGGGAACCTGAGGTTGTGCAGGCTGGGTGGGACGGACGAAGCCCTGGCCGGGTACGAAAGAGAAGGCGTTTGCGTTTAGTTTGCTCATAATCACGACGTGAGGTGTTAGAGACAATACAATCGAGAATGAAAGTCGTCAAGAGAAGAGGCCGGGAGAGAGGGGGATGAAGGTCGATGAGGAAGATGAAGAGAGCCTACTGCACTTTTCTATCTCATCCAAATTGGGCGCCAAAGACATTCAATCATCGTTAACAGGGTTTACAGACCCCGGCACCGCTAGTAGCCACTTTTATAATCTGACTAGTGCATGCTGTGCAGATATACTCCGATAGTCATCTCGGCTCATGTTGGCTATGATATTTGAGGAATAGAAACCAGAACATCTGGAGAGTAGAGAGGGACCCCGAGCACACATGCCATCAATGTCGACCGTATCAGGCAGGTGTGATGATGCTGGCGCTTGCCCAACGACCTCCGCATCGACTCTCTCCCATCCGTAAACCCTCGACCTCTGGAATAAATGGCCACTACTCCAGAGCACTATTTGGCCGTATTAAAGGCCTCCTACGATTACGAACCTCAGCCAGATGCAACAGATGAAATAGCGATCAAGGAGGATCAACTACTCTTTCTCCTCGAGAAGACCGACGATGAGTGCGTTGCCTCCAATCTGCTCATTCGGCATCTCATTGCTGATGTCGTTCGCGCAACTTTAGCTGGTGGAAAGTCAAGGTCAAGCTTGAGTCGCAAGATGAAGAGGGCCCGGCTGGCCTGGTGCCTTCAGCCTACGTGGAACCTGTGAGTGCTCCACCGCGTCCGGCGCTGGTTCATGTACTGAAGCGGGTCCTTCCACTGTGCGCAGGCCCAACCGATATCCGTTGTGAAGGCTCTCTACGAGTACGAGGCCAATGCTGATGGCGAACTATCACTCCAAGAAGATGAAGTATTGCACGTTTATTCAAAGGACGACGATTGGCTCCTTGTCCACAGTCAGAAAGAGGGCGGGAAGATAGGCTACATACCAGGTAACTATGTAGAGGAGGTGCGTCTTCAAACCGCTTCTGACCATTATGCATATCTCACGACTATGTCCCATCGCGTATCAAGACCTCCGATGAAGGTGAAGCCAGTGCAACACCGGCAGCAGCTCCCGCCGTCTCCGCGATCGACTTTTCAAAGCTAGTGATACCTGAAGACGTACGTGCTCTACCACTTAAATCATCTGCTCCATATTTAATATCTATAACTCTATACTTCAATGCCATCAGCCCCCGAAGCCTGCCTACACCGACCCCACTGAACTTGTCAGCCGCAGCAAGGCCAAGGCTCACGGTGGTCCCGTTGAGACATGGTCTATCTCGGAAGTTGACAAGAAAGGAAAGAAGAAGAAGGGCACACTGGGTGTAGGCAATGGATCTATGTTCTTTGCCAGCGAGTCCGACAAGGTGCGTCGCTATCATACTCGTTATCACGTCGTATTAACACACTACCCACGATCATTCAGACCCCAGTGCAGAAGTGGCAAGCATCCGACATACAATCTACCCGTGTAGAGAAGGGCAAACATGTTCACGTTGAAGTCACTGGTCCGAACGCTGCCGAACTCCACTTCCACGCAGGCTCCAAGGAAGTCGCAGAAGCTATCATCGCGAAACTTCAAGAGGCACGTACCGACGCCAAGGTAGCAGAGGAGGAAGAATCACCTGCACCTCTTTCTGTCACACCGCCGGAACGGCCTAGGAGCAGCGCAGCCAAGTCTGTGCATTTTGACAACTCGGAGCCTGAGATTATACCAGATCGCGAGGAGGAGGAAGCTGAAGCCGAGGGCACAGAAGAGGAAATACATGAGGAGGAGGAGGATACCCTGGGAGCTGGCGAGCGTGCCGTTGTGCTTTATGATTTCGTAGCCGATGGGGACGATGAGATGACGGTACATGAGGGGGAGACTCTGCTCGTGCTGGAGCGAGATACGGACGAGTGGTGGAAGTGCAAGAACGCGAAGGGAGAAGAAGGTGTAGTTCCCGCGAACTATCTCGAGGTGAGTGTTCATTTCGGAGATGACCTTTCCCTGGACGCTTGCCAATCACAACTCCATGCAGCTTGTCCCTGGCTCCGGAGGTCCCCAGCCGTCCGTCGCTGTTGAGGATGGTAGGGCTGCTCGAGAAGCTGAGGAAGCCGCTGCACGTGTTGAAGCTGAACGTCGTGCGAAGGAAGAGTCCGAGCGCAAGGAGAAGGAGCGTAGGAAGGCCGAAGCTGAGCAGCGCGCGAAGGCAGCAGCAGCTCAAGCAGAGGCGGATAGGAAGAAACGAGAGCAGGATCGAGAGAGGCAGAAGGAGAAGGAGAAAGAGCGAGAAGCTCAGGTTGCTGCCGCAGAGCGGAAGAAGCAGAAAGAGAAGCGTGATTCCATCATCGAGACTTCTGCACGACCCTCTAAAACCAGTGGGGAGTCGTCACGCGCTTCACAAGATAGACGTGAGCGGTTCATCAGGACTCTCCTGATCCATTCACTGACACGATTCTACAGGTCGTCCTGCGCCAGAAGATACACGTATATGGCACGACAAATCAGGGCAGTTCAGAGTCGAAGCAGCGTTCCTGGGGTACACCAATGGCAAACTCAGACTGCACAAAGCGAATGGTGTTATCATCGAAGTACCCTCCTCGAAGATGTCCAGTGAAGATATGGCTTATATTGAGAAGCTCACCGCCAATCAACGGAAAGCGTCGTCGCCTCGTCGGACATCGGACGACGAAACCTTGGCCTCCCGTCGTGAGTCCCTCAAGGTCAAACCCCGTCCAACTAGTCAGGCTCCAAAGAAGGGTCCGACTATCGACTGGTTCGAGTTCTTCCTCAACGCTGGATGTGACATTGATGACTGCACTCGCTATGGACAATCGTTCGAGCGGGACAAGATCGACGAGGCTTTGCTGCCTGATATTACTGAAGATACGATGCGACGACTAGGGCTCCGGGAGGGCGACATTATTCGTGTCAAGAAACATATCGAGCAAACTAAGGGCAAGTCTACGTCTGGCAGTGATGCTAAGGCGGAGCAGCTTCGTCGAGACGAAGAACTGGCCAGGCAGCTGCAGGCTGAGGAGAGCGGAGGAACCCCCAGAGGACAGCCACCCAGCCTGTTTTCAGGTCCGAATGGGGAACTGAAGAATAACGTCCGTCGTGGTCGCCCTCAGCCAAGTAAGAGCTTGCCACCGGCCACTGTTGACCTGAACTCTATCAGCAGTGCCTCCGACCAGATACAGAGGTCTGGTACTCCTCTTGTGATCAGCCCTGTGCGCACTGGTGGCACGCCGACACCAGCTCCTGCGAAGAGCGCATCCCCAGCTCCTGCCGCTATTGCTAATGGCTTTGACGATAATGACAACTGGGCTGACGCTTGGAAGAACAGGCCATCTTCCACCAAGCCTACTCCTTCGCCAGCTCCCGCTCGTGCGGCTTCTGTCCCTCCTGCTCCTCCTGCACCACCCGTCCAAGCTGCTGCGCCTGCTGTCGCGACACCCCCTCCCGCGCCTACGCCTCCCGCTCCCCCCGCATCTGCTCCTCCAGCTCAAGCCAAGAATCTTGCTAACACGACTGAATCGGACGTGTTTGATCAGCTTTCCCGTCTCGCTGCGATACGTACTCAGAGCCCAGCAATCGTCAACCGACCAGTGGCCTCCCCACCATCGGTTGTGTCACCGCCTCCGTCAGGGTATCATTCAGGGCTTGGTGTAGGCTCATCGCCGGCGCCAATAGCCCAACATTTGCAAGCTCAGCAAACTGGCATTCTCCCTCCGCCTGCGATCAACGGACCCCGCGGACCCCTCGCTCCTGTTCCAGCGAACCAAAGCTTGCTGCAGCCATTGGTGCCGACACCGACAGGTTACGGTGCCGGATTCGTCCCTACACGCCAGGGAACATCGCCCTTCCAACCGTCCCCGAGTCCTTCATTCCTCAACACTCAACCCACCGGATTTGTCGGTAACCAACAGCAACAGCTTGGTCCTCAGCCTACAGGTTTCCAGCCGCAGCAACCTTTGGGACCGCAACCGACAGGCTTCCAACCGTCGCCTTCCGGATTCCAGCCTTCTCTGTCCGGGTTCCAAGCGCAGCCTACTGGCTTCCAGCCGTCTCTATCGGGACTTCAACCACAACCTACAGGCTTCCAGCCACAGTCTTCCGGCTTCCAACCGCAGCCCACAGGTTTCCAGCCTCAAGCGCCGCTCATGTCGCAGCCTACTGGTTTCGGTAATGGTATAGGAGGACAGTTCAATGGGCTGCCAGGCAACGGCTCGTTCACACCTATTCAGAGCAGTAAGTTATTACACACTATTCTAGTGTTCACAGAACATAATTTACGAGTGTCGCTATTAGATCCCACGGGCTTCAATCCTAGCTTTGGCCAGATCAACGCGTCATCGCCGCCACCTCTACCACAACAACAGTCGGCCGTCAACACTAACCCCGCCAATGTATTTGCGCAGATGAAGAGTGGGACATTCGGAGCTGATAACAACAATGCTCCGAAGAATGCCAGTGCGTAGTCGTTCTGGCTCGTGCCATCTATCTTGTGTTGATGGTTCATCCTTCCGTTTCACAGATCAATATGATGCTCTGCGGCCTCAAGCTACGGGCTGGGTCGGTGGATACCAGAATACCCAGGGCTTCGGAGGATACGGATACCAGTGAACCAGTGGTAGGATATCTATGTAAATTACTCACTTCTGTCTCTCCTTTTTCTTTCATCTTTCTTGGTTCAACTCTATATCTCTCATTTACACGATTTATCACATCACCATCGCCGATCCAGCTACGTAGAGTGGTCAATTGTGACGCGAGCCATGTACTTCGTATTTAACGACTACAGTACTTACCACAGGGTATAATCCTGCAATCGTCACGTTCGTTATCGGAAGTTCAAGACTACAGATTCCCCTCTTCCCTCCGTGCAGGTCAACAGTAAGACAAAAATTCCCTATGTGCCTTCGACAACAATCATATACCGTCCGTAACGTCATTATATACAAAGGTAAGATGAATAAATACGAAAATTACTCAATAAACCAGGATCAGGGCCGTTCCATAATACCTTGAATGTATCCTACTCTAGTGAAGTATTCCTGAAGGCTTTGCCGTATTTCAGGAGCCATATCCCGTCCCAGCAACTCCGTTGCTAGTGGGTATACAACAGGCATGTACCGCGAGAACTACAGTGAGAGTGAGCAATGTGACAGAAATAAATGAAGAATAAGAGACGTACTGCCTTGTCGTCGAACTTGACGAAGCCCTGCATCGTCTCGGCGACAACGGGCGTCCAAGCAGCAATGTTTTTGACTTGACTATCTGCTCGTAGCTTCGTGAAGTCTTGAATGATTACGCGACCCAATCTGTACAATATTGACCAGATCGGTCAACATCAAAATACAGGTCGAGAAACCAATATCTTACGGAAGTAGTCGGTCAGCAACTTGCGGTCGTGCTGCCTGATGATCGGCGCGGGGATCATAATACATGCGTAGCAGGATGTGAACAAGCGTTGCAGCACTACTAGACTCCTGCTTAAGCAAATTCGGCAGGTGCTTCATGAAGCCTAGGATCCTTGTTAGGTTTGCTTCTCCGGAGAGTCACATAGCACTCACCAACTTTCCAAAGACCTGTCCTGAGATCTTTGTCCTCGTTGAACATTCGAGCGAATTGATAACTATGGTCAAGTACTCCCATCAAGCGTAGCAACTGTTCAGGTGGTATCGTCTCGTAGACCTCGTCTTTTCGCAGCAACTCATTCGTGGTCTCAATGAGCAGCAGCTGGAGCACACACTTCACGATTATCTGCTTGAAAATCCTTCGACGCTCGTTGATCGATATGGTGGAGCCTGCTTTGCGCTGCTCGCTGTTGGGAGATAGAGGTGCAGGTACGATAGCTTTCCCATTCGCCTCTGTTACATTGGTGAGTATTTTGAAGAATACCAAATGATGTGAGCTTACCTGGTATTTCCTGCAAGTCTGAATTACTGCCATCAATTTCCACTCTTAAGCTTTCATCAAAAAGCTGGTGAGGGGTTGTCGTCTTGAATAGCTTGACAAACGTCGTTGCAATTCGTTCCCAGCGTGCTGCGCTAAGCTTCTTGACGTTGTTCTCTAACAGCTGCTGGAGACAAGACGTTCCGATACGTGCTAGAGTGTCATTCTCTGCATGGCTATGAGTATCGCTCTATTAACAAACGCTAAAGTTGGCATACCTTGGCATATACAGACACAAAGTAGATCCAAGAGGCCGTCCAAGAACCGTTCCAGTGTTTCGAAGTAGAACGTATACAGGTCGATGAGATTGCGCAAGGCCTGAATCATGGTAGAGGAGAGCCAGACACTCATGTCCTCTTGCGTGCTGAAGCGCGACAAATCCTGACTAGATTTCAGAACGGCGAAGATGGGGAACAATAGCTCCTGGCAGACTGTATCCCAGAACTCCACAGTGAACGTATTGCCGTACGTCTTGAGTGTCGAGAAGAGTGAGTCGAGTGCCCTGAGTAGGGTAAGTAATTTCGTCAGATCACTGACATCAAAATCTGCTCGAAGGACTCACAGTCTCCGGACCTCTAAATCTTCTCCGTTCATGATCACATGGTAAAAGCCGAACAAGACAGGGAACCAGTACTTGATCATTGGGTCATCGTTCGCCGGAGCTTGTTCGGTACTTGATCCTGGAAGATTGCACTCTGGTAGCTCTATCATGACGGGAATTACCCCTCGCAGCATAGCGATGGCGAGCAAACTGATCTTCTGGTACTTTGTCACTTCGCAGAAGTCGGTGATACACACCGTCAAGTCAGCAAATGCACCATGGCGAACGATGGACGCAAAGTGCTCCTTGTTGAGTCTCGTGACAATTTCGAACGCAGAGTTAACAATTCGTTCTACGAAGACGAGTTAATACATATACATCGCATTTGGATGAACAGTTCTCACCGGTTGGTACCTTCGCTGCCGCTGTAAACACACCAAACATCGTTCTCCAGCCTGAGCGCATATTTGCAACTCTGGCTTGTATCATTTGTTGCAGACATTGCAGAACCTGTTCGCGTAAGCATTTTAGAATCTGATTCATGGAGTCCTTGCGGCCCTACACATACCATATCACGAACGTCAGGATTCGAGTTGTGGACCATAGTGTACTCGAAAGGACGCAGGAAATCCTTTTGGAACTTGAAATGCGGCAACTCTTCTTTCTCCAAGAAACGCATAGCAAGCTGGCGAAGAGCGTCGAGAGCAAAGAACCCTACGTTCGGATTGTCGTGGCAACAGACCTAGGGCATCTATGAGCTATGTCTCACCCCAAAACAAGCGTCTCACGTACTTGATTGAAATGCTCTCCCAAAATATCCCATAGATTTGACCACTCGAGACGAATACGATTCATGTTGTAGTAGGAAATCTCCACCAGTTTCTGAAGACTGAATAACCGCGGATGTTGAGACATGCCAGACGACTGGATTTCTTCCCATGAAACGTCACACAGCGCTCGAACGAAGTCAACGATAGCAGTCTAAACGAACAAACCATTAGTTAGGACAGTAAATAAAGAACGGCTGCACTTACTCCAGATAGATAGTGACTGAGTGAGAATACCATGTCGGCTGCAACCGTGATGTGTGTGGACCGACTCTCGTTTGCCAACTCCTCTGTTGGAACCTTACGCGCACGGCTATAGGGTCAAGTCAGCCTCCTGCACGCAATATCATCAATTTTGGGACATACCCTTTCTTCACCTCCGGAACGTCCACGCCACTGCTTATTAGCTGCATATGCTCCAATTGACTGACGCAGGTCAGCACCTCTCGCCATGAACCCTTCAGGTTATTGCCTTCAGACACAGCGACGTCGAGCAGAGCCTTGATTGCCTCCATATTCTTGCTCTTCATCTCGCCCAGGTTGTTGAGGAAAGTAAACTTGCCCAGCGTAGTGACGAACGCATTACGCTCCAATTCCAAATCGAAGTAACAGACGATTCGAATGGCGCTCTTGAAACCGTCCAAACAGAGTTCTACAATTTCCATGTCGTCCGTGGCTTGCAATGGTCCTGAAAGGCCGGCCAAGAACGGTATCCATGCCACCTCGAACATAGGTCGTACGTGCACGAAGTGAGAGGCGCTGAAAAACTGTTCTCCGGTCTTCGCGCCTTTTCGTTGGGTTCGCATGAGTGTGCGGAACAGTGCCTATTCTACATTAGGTTCAATCTGTGGAAACCTATCTTTTTGGAACGTACCTCAGTCTTGTTGGCCATGTTGTTGGTCTGCGTGATGTACGCCTCCTTCTGTAAGTCCCTACCAACATTCGCCAGAGCAGCTGCCAGACCAGGACCAGGTACAAGAGGAATCGGTGCTGCCTCGACCTCATCCTTCATGCGGATCTCGTTGGAAACAATCTCATCATAAATAGACGAGAGCATGGCTTCTGGCAAATCTTGTCCATCGTTAATACCTCTGTTGTTCTTCAGGAAGTCGCTCTTGGTCATCCGATTCTTAACCTGGGGACTATGTGCGTCGGTGTTCAACATGATGGTCGAGAATGCCAAGACATAGGCCGTCTCTGCATCGAGGTGAGACTACATCCTGGAATGAATTAGCAACCTGAGACTTACCAGCGTTCGCAAATGCTTGAGGGTTCCCCGCAACGTATCGTTCGGCAAATTTGAGCATGTAACGATCGATCTTTTGAGCTTCACCCGGAAGACGGAAAGCTTGCAGGAAGCCACGGAGAGCATCTACAAACGGCAAGTCCTTGAAGTCCATCAAGTCCACAAACGCATGCATCGTCGCGATGTGTTTCTCGTCGCTGTTCGAACATGGGCTCAGTGTATCGTCAAATGATCATATATGTAAACATACCCTTCGCCGAGGTATTCTCCTATCATTGCTTTACTCAGACCGTCAGTCTCAAGCAAGAAGCGGGCGATGTCTTGTGGCGATGTGCTTGGGATAAAGCCAGTCTCGATGAAGAAGGCAATCCCCTGAAAGCAGCCATCAATAATAGCTCTAGATTTGCGAAGGAGCGAAAACATACACGTTTCGGGCTGAAGTTGAACTTTTTGATACCCTCCAATAACGTAGTCTTCTTCTGCTTGGCACTCTCGAACTTCGTCGGATCGTCAGCCATCTGATCAGGTGTAGGCATCCTGGTCGACTGCGTTGTAGACGACTCAGAAATCCTCTCAAGCGAAGGATCCGGCGTAACAGAATGCGGCCTAATATCTTCAGCAGTAGACTTCAGCTGCTGCTCACTGCCAACATCGAGACTACCAGTATTGATACTCCCAGAGTTGGTGGTACCCCACGCGACTAACGACCGCAAGACTGCTACAAGGCACTCGAGACTTTGCCTTCGTAATTGAGCTTCCGTATGTCCTAAGCCGGACGTGTCTAGTGACCCTGGGACTGATAAGGCATTGGTACTCAAGGACGGCGCAACAGCGTTTTGGTGTCCCCTATGATTGGGAGGAACCCCTGGACTCGTCGGATCGGTGCCTTTTGGAGGCGCGTGAGTAATCGGCGCAGTTCCAAGCTTCGACGCAATGTTGATGAGACTGGGCAAGGTTTAGCGTTGTGAGTACATCGGAATACTAGAAAACGGCGCACTGTTCATAGATGTTATCGACAGCGTCGCTATCGCAATCGTAGTTGAGGTAGATTTCGACTAGGGCCTGTGGGTCCTGGCACAACCGGTGCAGCATGCTCAGAATCACTGCTTTCTGTTTGAGCGTCGATGTCTTCATCTCCAGTATAGGAATGAAGATCTCGTGCAGAAGAACCTCGATCTCTTTCTATATTATGTGTCAGCGTGTCTGCGATATTGATACAACTCTTCTCGCCTACCTTCAACTTCGTCCGCATGCCAGATAGCACTCGCCAGAAGATCTCGACGCTAATCTCAAACACTTGAGGGACGGGGCTGACAGCGTTACGACTCAAGCACAAGCAAAGATACTGCGTGATTGCTTGTGCAAATGTCGTGGCATCGTTCGAGGAAGCGGAGTAGATGATGGCTGAGGGAGAGACAAGAAGAGGCATGTGGTTATTGAGGATAATTAGCACAAGATGCAAGGACAATAGTTTCGACCGCATAGCGTGCGACTTGAGATCTCGCTCGCTATATACATATTTTGAGCTCGAATGCCGAATATATCATTTAAGACCACTGACCTGTCTTGGTTCAGTGGCTTCATTGTCAGCTTGCAAAGAGCCCGGAATACGAGGAAGGCATCCTTAATGAAGAGATCGTTGGTGGACATTGCGAAGTGAGCCCCTTCGTCCTCAGTTATCGCATCACTCTTCGCACTGAGCGATATTCTTGACGGTCTAGGATTAAATGAGCGAGGCATCAGGTTAATTAGAAAAAACATACCGCGGTCGGGTTGATGGAGTAGAAGCTTGTGGACCCTCAGACGACTCCTCTTGGCGATGTTCTGTTGGTAGGTCTACAGAGGCAACACTCGGCGTGTCCACAGGCAGGCTGAACTTGGCATCACCGTTCTCAACCGCAGTCGTACCAGTCTCGATAGAATCCGCAACAGACTGATTATCAACAGCAGCGGGGCTGAGAGGTAGGGGAACTGCAGCGGGAGAGTCTTCAGAGGCTAGAAAGGGCCGGTTGCTATCCTTGACCGAAGACAGAGTCGCCGAGGAGTCTCTACGAGAGAGGGAGGTGCTGTCCAATTTACACCTTGCAAATACGTGGTTCACCATTTGCGTAAGGCCACCTTGTGCGACGGTTTGGTTGATGGGATCCACACTAAGCAAAAAGACATTGTACACTGTGCGGACAGCTTTCAACAGAGACGACTGATGCACAAGAATTGTCGAGGAAAGCGCCAATGCCAGCAAGGCCTTCACGATCTGCAGAGACACCGTTTCGGGGGTAGACTCTGTATGACACGAGGTGATCGTGTTCACGACCAAGTCCACGAGCGGAATATCACGCGCATCGGTAGGTGGGGCGGACGATACAGATGCGCGTGCCCCAGGACCAGGAGAGGGTGGCGGGGAAGGAAGAGTCTGCGAGGACCCAGAGGATGCTGGTTCCGCAAAGAACGAGTACGATATGAGCTTCGAAATGCAGTCCAAACTGGCAATCATGAGTTTCTCGTTTCGGGTTTCGCAGGCAAGTCTTAATGGCTCGAAGATCTCACGAGGGCGGTCACCGCCTTCTCCGGACTTGACAAGTTCCAGTGCGCGCTGCACGCTGTCTTTGAGCGGTTGAGACCGCCTTGCATCCTTCGACGCAGCAATCGTCTCCAGAGCGGACGTGATGAGAACAGCTGAGACTGTACGTCCTCTGGAGATGGTCAAAGACCGTCTGTGCCCCGTTGCCGGCGACTCTGGACGAGATGTTGAGGGAGTGGAGGGGCGTGCGAGGCCATTCAGATGTCTATCTTCCGACGGCCGTGGTCGACCATTGGGCGAAACCACACTTGGAGTAAGGCTATCATGACGGGGAGGAGGTGATCGAACCTCTGGAGGCGTCTTAGCAGGAGGAGTAGGAGGTGAGGCAGTCTCTGTCGTCTTGTGTACAGAAATATCGTCCGCTGGCTGTTCCACCACCGTCGATTCTGCAGAGGGTGCATCTGTGCCTGGCGGTGCCGGCTCCGTTGCAGTAGAAGGGGCTTCGTCCGGCGAAGAGTGCTCTGCGCTAGGTTTTTGTACCAGCTCCTGACCATCCTCTATATGCTCGGCCTCTCCATTAGCTGCATGCCCATTAGTTTCTTCAGGTGGGTCCTGTGAGACTACGGCTGCGTCAAGTGTCGGGTCTGTCGGATTAGTTTGTTCGATGGGCGGTGTTTGTGAGGAAACAGACGAGTCTTGGTCCTGGTCTACAGAGGTCATAGCAAATAATACGAGGACTCAAGCCCAGCGAGAGAAGGTCGAACGGCCTTGGTCGACGTTCGCGGTTTACGGTACACTCTGGCAGTGAGACGCGCCGAGAGCTATTGAGATCAGAGCCCGTCACGTGCGCCTATTTGGATGCTATAACTAGCGCCCATAAATTTAGGACTCAAATCGATTTCGGCTGCTTACTCCTAACTGTTACTTACTCCCTTCTCTTCCAAAACCTTGTCTGGCATTTCAGTCATGGCATCCTCTTCCGCACATGTTCCTTTGGGTGCTGCTGCTGCGGTCTTGAAACCGTCTGAGCCGATGCCGGAATTTGCGGTTACAGTCGAAGGGCCGAATTTTGATGCGCCGGTCACTTTGGATAGCCTTCTGGCCAGCTACCAGCGCATCGGCTTTCAGGCGAACAGCTTGGGCAAAGCTATCGATATTGTCAACAAGATGGTATGCTACACGCACTTTTAATAGCTGTTTTCGTGCGCTGATTACTTTGCCTCCAGCGAAAGTGGAGGCTGTCCGACGAGCCTATCGCGGAAGATGAATCAGATGAGTATAGAGATCCTGAAGTGCGCGCACAAACGAAATGCAGGATCTTCTTGGGCTACACTTCGAATCTTATCTCTTCCGGACTCCGAGAGGTCATCCTCCATCTTGTGAAGCACAAGCATGTCTCAGCAATCGTCACTACCGCCGGTGGTATCGAGGAAGACTTCATCAAATGTCTCGGAAAGACCTACCTCGCCGACTTCAATCTCGACGGAGCAAGCTTGCGACAACGGGGTATGAATCGTATTGGTAACCTCATCGTTCCCAACGACAACTACTGCAAGTTCGAGGACTGGCTGACTCCGATTCTCGACACTATGCTCGCTGAACAAAAGGAGACGGGCGAGGTCTGGTCTCCGAGTAGCTTCATTCGGAGACTAGGAAAAGAGATAAATAACGAAGAATCTGTATATTACTGGGCTTACAAAGTGAATACAATCCTCTGTCATCGAGATCGGATGTTGAACTCTGTCCTATAGAACGACATACCTGTCTTCTGTCCGGCACTTACTGACGGCTCACTTGGGGACATGATATATTTCCACTCGTTCCGCAATCCTGGTCTGATTGTCGATATCGTGCAAGATATCCGTGCACTGAATGAGTTCTCCCGTCAATCGCGAAAAGCTGGCATGATCATCCTCGGTGGCGGCGTATGCAAACACCAGATTGCCAACGCCATGTTGATCGTAAGCAGTTCACGGATTGTGTATTTACTCGTCTAATCTGGACTACCTCTGCAGCGCAATGGCGCAGATTTCTCGGTTTACATTGTGCGTATACATCTGTTACCCCTTGCTTTTCCCCTAACCAATATCCGTGCGTAGAACACTGGCCAAGAGTTCGATGGGTCGGACTCAGGTGCTCGCCCTGATGAAGCTGTATCTTGGGGTAAAATCCGCGCTGGCACAGAATCCGTAAAGGTTGGTTCTTGGCCCTTAAGAATTCGAGCCACCGCTAATACTACAGCATCATAGATATACGCGGATGCCACTCTCGTCTTCCCACTGCTGGTAGCAGCTACCTTTGCTCAGGATGCACAAGCTGCGCTGTAATATAAATGACTCTTTGTAGTATGATGATAGACAAGAAATTGTAGCATAGAAACCACCCCTCTACCGTATACACAATGTATCGAATACACCAGCATAAACTTGTCGAAAAGAATTCACTTCTACATTCACGTACTAATTATGCGCACGGAACACTATGGTGTGCGTTTTGCCAGTGTAATGAACGAGAAGGACAAAAATGACCACCGCAGGGGTCGAACCTGCAATCTCCTGATTAATCTTGAGGTGCTCAAGTCGTAGTCAGACGCGAT